>JBAPLJ010001939.1:0-22649 GCA_037832345.1 Rhizophora mangle | reverse complement strand
CTAAGGAGGTTCCCAGGGAAAAGTTTGCTTATTGATATACGTTTAATGACATTTTGACTTATTAGTAAAAGCCAAGAAGATCATTCTAGGACCACTCCTCTATGGCAAATCTTTGATGTTTTGAGGAGATATGAAAAATTGTATGGAAACTTAAAGTCAATGTTAGTCTCATTGCAAAGGCAAGTGACTTTTTTTGGCTTTGTGGTTTTTCATATGAAGGCATTAAAGGTGAATGAAACGAGAAACTTGAGGTAATAGGTCCTAAAGAATGGCCAAAAACCACCACCTTCTAATTTATGATGTGAGGAAGTTTTCATTGCCTTGCCTCCTTCTATTGAAGATTCATTCAAGGATTCCTTGATAGAATGCATGAAAATAAGGAGAATTCTAGATGGGAGGTTGCTCAGAAAGCATTGAAAGAGATCAATTGTAGATTATGCTCCACTACACCAATTCCTTAAACACACCCATAACTTTTCCAAGATATTTGAAGTGAAGTGTGATGCATCTATAAAAGGGATCAGGGTTGTTCTTATGCAAAAGGAAAAACCAATTTGCTATACTTTACTGAGAAGCAAATTGGTTCTAAAAAGAACTATTTAACCTATGATAAAAAATTTATTATTTTCCCTTATCTAAAGTATTGGAGCATTGGTAGCATTATCTCTTTCCTAGAGAATTTTTCATTCATTCTAACCATAAGTCTTTTAAATATTTAAAGTGTTGGCACAAAACTCAACAAAGGACATGTAAGATGGATGGAGTTTTATTGAATCATTCTTGCTTGTCATTAAGCACAAAACTAGACTATCTAATATGGTAGCTAATGCTCTCTAAAAAAGGTATGCCTTTGTTTTTATGCTTAAAGCTAAGTTATTGGGGGTTTGAATTTATTAAAAAGCTTTACATCGATGATCTAGATTTTTAATTTATCTATCATTCTTGTGACAAGAAAGAGATTGAGCAATATTTCAAACAAGATAGATTTCTTTTTTAAGGGAAATAGGTGGTTGCATTTCCTAGAGTTCTTTGAGTGAATTATTGATCCAAAAGGCCCACAGCAGTGGTCCTTTTGGCCACTTTGGTATGAATAAAGACATTGGCAAAAGCTTCAAAAGCATTTTTATTGGCAAAAGATAGGTAAGGATGTTTGGACCATTATTGAGAGATGGGTTGTGCGCTTGCAAAATAAAAAGCTATGAATCATCAAAGGTCTACACACACCACTTTTGGCTTTAGATGTTCCTTAGGTAGATGTAAGTATGGACTTCCACTCAAGGGGCTGACTAGAACATAAGAGAAAAAGCATTTGATTATGGTTAATTATGGTTGTTGATTGATTCTCAATGATGACACATTTTATACTATGCCATAAAACTAATAATGCTTCTTATATATGGCTAAACTTGATCTTTAAAGAAATGAAAGGGCTTTGTTGAGTGCTAAAAGGTATTATTTTTGATCAAGATGCCATGTTCTTTGGAAGACCTTGTGGCCAAAAAAATTGCAATTAAAACTATTATTTAGTACAACTTACAATAACACTACAAAAAACTAATGGCCAAACTAATCTAATGAATTAAATGGTGACAACTTTACTTGTTTCATTTAAAGTTTACTTATAATAAGAGTCCCCTTTTGTACTACCAATCAATTTCCATTTGTTGTAGTGTATGGTATTAATCTAATCATTCCCATTGATCTTACTACCAATCACTTTCCATTTGTTGTAGTGTATCATATTAATCTAATCATTCCCCTTGATCTCATCCTCTTTTAAATTTTGAGAAGGTTAGTTGGAGCCTAAGAAAGAGCTAAGATCTTAAACAAGCATTATAAATAGATTAGAGCTTGAATTTAGAGACAAAATGAAATCTACAAGAAAATAGCTAATAAGCATAGAAAACGTACTCCTTTTGCTCTAAGGGACTTTGTTTGAATTCCTTTGCAAATAAAACAATTTTCATCAAAAAGGAAGTCCAAATTAATGCTAAGGGTTAAAGGTCCCTTCAAAGTACTAGAAAGGATTGGTGACAATGCATACAATATTGATTTGATGGGATATTACAATGATTCTAATACCTTGAATGTCAAAGGCCTTTCTCCCTATTTGGTGGACAATGACTTGTTGGATTTGAGAACAAATCCTTCTCAACTAGGGGAGTCTGATGCTTTTCAACAAAAGGGCTCCTATTGAAATTGTCACTAGACGCATTATGCACTAAATGAGAAAATATTATATAATGGTTGCATGGAAGAAGTGCCCAATCAACTCATCTCTGATAAGCACAAGACCATTCAAAACACACTTATCTAGATAGACCATTCCCTAGCCCACATTGCTGCATTGACAAATGTCTTGAAGTAGTAAGGCCAAATCTCTTGCATCTGTGGACGTCCAAGCACTAAATTAGAGTCAAATAATCTTATGTGACTTTTTTATTCTTCTACTCATTGAGAAAATATGTCTAATAAATGGTTTATGGTAATTGTAAAGTCTATCTAGATAGTAGTATTATGTTTAATGAGTGTAATCTATCTAGATAGTGAGTTTTTAATAAGTTTTAATGTTATGCCTTATAGAAAATTCTATAATCCATTAAATTGAGTTAAACTCCCAACATGGAGGGCAACATGGTAGATTTTATGAATACTAAGGTGTTACTATTTTAAACTTGGTTTTTGTATCTTTTTATGGATTTAAAAGATCATGAAACTTTATTTTGTGATCCTTTAGTGTGGTGGCTTAGCTTGTATCACTATTGGTGGTTGAATTCCCTTTAACATTTCACCTAGATATCTTTATTTTCTTTCCATCCTACCCTTATTCACATCACTTGTCTTTTTTCTTTCATAATGGTTCAAAATTATAGTCTTTTCCCTTAGATTTACTCCCCTGGTAAAGAATTTGAGCCTTCTCAACAAACTTGTACAATATCTTCTTGGAGCCTTTGAGTTACTTTTCTATCATAGTTGCCATTTGATTTCATCATCTAAGGACTAGTATGGTTCCATCTTCACAATATTAGGATTGTGTTTATTTATCCACCCAAAAAATGAGCTGAGGTTTCCTTTGAACTCTTATTCATTTCACATTTCAAGAGGAAAGTCTTAAAATCTCATATATAATCTTCAAGACTTAAATCATTTTGCTTTAAGGTGTGGAGTTTTTAGTATAAGTAATGCCTATAACTTTCTAGGATGAATTGATTTTTTATTCAATGTTTTCATTTGTGGCCAACATCTAATTTTAGATTTTCCATCTCTCTTGCCAAGCTAAATTCTCCCCTAGCAAACAAGCTCAATTTTCTATTTTTAAACTTAACTTTCTTGCAAGATCAAGGCCTTGGGCACAAAGGGGTATTTCAATTCTCTATGGATATATAACTAAGAGCTTTGATATCAAATGATGCGAACAAGGGTAAGTTGGAAAGGAATTATAGATGACTAAGTGAGAAGTTTAAACGAGATTCCACCATCAATAGTGATACAAGCCAAGCTACCATGCAAAAGAATAAGGAATTCTAAGTTTGCCAACTCTTAAATCTATAAGAAGATATTGAAATCATGATTAAAATAGAAAAACTTTAGTTTTTGTAAAATTCAACCATGTTTCCTTCTATGTTTAAAGTTCAACTCCATTTAAAGAATTAGAGAAAATTCTAGAATACATAACATTAAAACCCCTTAAAAACTCCATATCTAGATAGATTACACTTGTTAAATATGATCTTGATAATGGAATCAATGATCAGTGCAGATATTATAGTTAAATTAATGGACTATATAAAATACAATAATGTGCATCTTGTAATGGAATCAATGATCAATGTAGATATTATAGTTAAATTAATAATTCCCTTGGGTGGATGACATCTTTAAACAAAAGGAGAAGTCTTATTTGCTAGAAATGAAGTGTTTGTCTCACGTTTCATGCAATAAATGTCAATTTAAGGAAATCTAATCAAGATGCATGACTTTTTTGTTTGATGGAATTAAATAGATTTAGATAGGAATTTAATAGCATGCTTATTTTTTTGTATATGATTCCTTACAACAAAAAAATAGATATGCCTAAGAATCAAGTGACAATCTCAAGTTTCAACAAATGAACATGATTCACTCATGGTAAGTGAAGCTAACAAGAGTAATAGCTTTGTTATTTGATACATTTCAAATATTTTGGAGTACCAAAAAATAGTCCTATTGTAAAGTAAACAAGGGATAGTTTCTTATTTCACAAGTAATGAATAATTATCATATGGTAAAGAATGCTAATTAAGAGTAACAACTTTTCTATTAGATGAACTTTAATAGATTTGGACTACACAAGAAATGATAACATCCATCTTTTAATGAAGTCAGTGATCAGTGCAAATACTTAGGTTAATTTCATGCTACCTTCCTTGGAATAGAAAGCTTACTAGTAAAAAAATAAGGCACTGATCTACTCTTTCAAGAAATGAGCCATTCTATCAATGAAAGAAAGCCTAAATAAAATGAAAGATTACTTTATTTGATGAAACTTAATGGATTTAAACTACCTAAGCTGTATTGATGTGCACGTCACAATTAAATTAATGTTTAGTGTAAACAAGGATGTTAGTTATGTGATATTTTTGTGTGAATAATTCATTGCAATGAAAAGTAAAGCCTTCTTGTGAAGGAATTTGGTGTTAATCTCATGTTTCAAGCAATGAATGATTTTAAATTGGTAGAAAACCTAATCAAGAGTAATATTATTTATTTGATTAAAATTGGTAGATTTAGACTACCTCAAGAAGTACTATTTTCAATGAATCACAAGACAATCTTATGTTTCAAGTAATGAAAGATTCTATCATAGTAAATAAAGTTAGTCAACAATAATAGCTTCTTTATTTGATAGACTTCATTAGATTTTGATTGCATAAGTCATAGGAATATATATGTACTAATGAAATCAAGCACTAGTGTAGACATAAGTTAATTTCATGATGGACTTCAAGGAGGCATTCTATCCATGAAAGAAAAGCTAATCTAGATAAATGACTAATTTTTTTTGATGAAATTTAACAGGTTCAAACTACCAAAGGTGTATTGACAAGAATGTTGTAGTGAAATTAATGTTTGGTGTCAATATGGATGTTAGTTGTATGATCATTTTATGTGAATGATTTTTTGTGATGAAAAGAAAATCCTTATAGCCAAAAAATCTAATGTTAATCAGAAGTCTCATGAAATGAATGATTCTTTCCTCCTAATTAAAAATTGAAATCAAGAGTAATAGCTCCTTTAAACAATAGACATCAATAAGATGGAACTACTAGAGAAGAAGACTTATTTTCAAGTAATCAAGAGACAATCTCTGATAAGCTCATTTTTACATAATTCCACATCTCTAAATTAGTATTTTTTTTTTTTCTTTAATTAGCATGGTTACACACTAAATCTTGCAAAATTGTCATGTAAGGCTAATTGGAGCTCAATGGTGGGAATTGAAGAAAAATGGATTCAGAGATCTTATAAAAAACCTAAAATAACCATGGACTTGGCATTCAAAAGGAGAATCCATGTATTCATGCATGTCCATAGTGCATGCAATAAGAAGTTATTGCAATTTAAGGAACCAAGCACGCAAAAGAATGAAGATATCCATATTTGCATGTTGCATTTTTTGGGCATAACTTCCTACCTATAATTCAAATTAATGAGATTCTTATGGGAAATTAAAGATAAGTGAAAGAGGTACAATTCATATTTGAAACTAAGCCTAATTCATTTCATATCTTAGAGCACATTCAGCTATAAGTTGTAAGTCCTTGACAGATGACATGTAAGGAAAGAAAGATGATCTAGTCTTGTTGAAATTTGGGGGAAATCTTCTTTTGGATTTCATGCAACATTTGGTTATGCACATAAGAGTTAGAATAGTAGAGATATGATTCAAGAAAGGGATAAAAGGAAAAGCATAGCGGAGTTGCAGGGTATCCACCAACTAATCTAAAATCAAAAGAACATAATTGTCAAAGTGAGAGCTAAGACTTGGAAACTTGAAGAAGGAGAACATAAAGCAAGCTTTGGATCAAAATCGTGGAGTTCTTTTTCAATTTTTATGTTTTGGGTAGCACACCATCGTGCTCTTAGCTCTATCTTCAATCTTTCTTCATATTTTTTTCATGTAAATGTTTCATTTCAATATTCAAGCATGGGCCGCATTTTTTTTCTATGGTGGTAATGGATCTTTAGCTTGAAGTTTGATATGATTTTGGATTCTTGATTAATTACATCATATTGTTGATTGTTTGTTTTATTATGTTCATAATATTTTTAGTAATTTGATTAACAATTGAATGAATTACAAGATTTAGATGACTCTTGGAAGAGATAATCTAAATTAGGAAAAATGAATAAAGTGGTCACTAAAATGGATAGGAATATAGCTTTGCAAGATGTGCAACTATGAAAGAATGTTCAATCTTAATGAGCTACTTTAAGTGAATTAACATAAGAATATAGTATTTTGATTTAATGGAGCATCTTCATCAACTTATTGGAAGAGGTGTTAAAATATTTTAGTGCATGCAGTTGACATTGAATTTTGTAATATATTTTAAGATGATGAAGTTCATCAAACTAATTGTTAGGTGAAATTACTTGCCCTAAGCCATTTTTTCATTATCAATTGCAATTTTAAATTTGCTTCTTATACATTGGGTTTAATAACATTGTTAACACTTAGTATTTCAAATAAAATTGACTAAGGTTTAATAGCATTGTTAACACTTGGTATTTCAAATAAAATTGATTAACTACAAATTTAGTACTTATTTAGTGTAATATAATTCTCTTTGGGGTCAAACTTAGATGTGATACTTCATTGTTCTACTTGTATGACTGTGCATACTTGCACATGTACTAGAATGTTTAAATTCTCACAACACTCTCACGTTTTTAAATAATGAATGACTCATTAGTAGTAAATAAAGCTAATCAATAGTTATAACTTCTTTATTGGATGAACTTCCATGGATTTGGACAACCCAAGTCATAATAACATGCATCTTGCAGTCAAATCAGTGATTAGTGTAGAAAATTAAGTTAATTTAACAAATCATTTAGGTAAAGGACTCGTTAAAATGAAATGAGAAGCCTTACTAGCTAATAATGATGTGATAGTCTTATGTTTTAGGCAATGAACTACTCTATGCATGTAGGAAAAGATAATTATGATGAATGACTACTTTGCTTTATGAAATTCAATAGATTCAGACTCCCTAGGTTTATTAAAGACATGGAGGTTAATTGCATGAACATTTTGTATCAATGTTGTAATGAAAGGAGAAGCTTAATTGCCAAGGAATTAGGTACCAATCTTAAGAATCAAGCAAGAGATGATTATTTCCTACTAAATAAGACTACTTGAGAGTTATAAGTCCTTTATTGGATGGACTTCAACAGATTGAAACTTCTTGATGGGAAGTCCTATTTTTAAGTAATCAAGAGATTGTCTCATTTTTCATGCAATGAATGATCTCTCCTCATCATGAAAGCTAAATAAGAGTAGTAGCTCCTTTATTCAACAAACTTCAATAGCTTTTGTTTGCCCAAGATATAATAACATGCATCTCACAATGAAGCAATGATTGGTATAGAAATTAAAGGTAATTTCATGATTCTTTTTTATGAATGACATTTTGAAATGAAAGGATAAATAGTTGGAAATGAAGTGATAACCTCATCTTTCAAACAATGAACTTTTTATGCAAGTAAGAAGAGCTACTCAAGATGATTGGCACCTTTGTTTGATGAAAATCAATGAATTAAGACTATTTATGGTGTATTGACATGCAAGTTGCAATGAAATTAATGTTTGAGTGTAAACATGGAAGTTAATTGCTTGATCATTTTATGTCAATGATTACTTGCAATAATAGAAGAACCTTTATGGCCAAGGAATCAGTTGGCAATCTCAAGTTTCAAGCATTAAATGATTCCTTCATAGTAAAGAAAGCTAATTAGGGTTAGTAAACCCTTCGTTCAATGGACTTTAAGGTTAGAAGTCCATGTTTAAAGTAATTAAGAGACCTTCTCAACTTTCACATAATGAATGATTCACTTATAGTATGGAAGTTAATTGCTTGATCATTTTATGTCAATGATTACATGCAATAATAGGAGAACCCTTATGGCCAAGGAATCAGATGGCAGTCTCAAGTTTCAAGCATTAAATGATTCCCTCATAGTAAAGAAATCTAATTAGGGTTAGTAAACCCTTCGTTTAATGGACTTTAAGGTTAGAAGTCCATGTTTAAAGTAATTAAGAGACCTTCTCAACTTTCACATAATGAATGATTCACTTATAGTATGGAAGTTAATTGCTTGATCATTTTATGTCAATGATTACTTGCAATAATAAAAGAACCCTTATGGCCAAGGAATCAAATGGCAGTCTCAAGTTTCAAGCATTAAATGATTCCCTCATAGTAAAGAAAGCTAATTAGGGTTAGTAAACCCTTCGTTCAATGGACTTTAAGGTTAGAAGTCCATGTATAAAGTAATTAAGAGACCTTCTCAACTTTCATATGATGAATGATTCACTTATAGTAAGGAAAGCTAATCAAGAGCGATAACTTCCTATTATTTGAACTTTAATGCATTCAAACTACTTGAGGCATGATAACAAGCATCTCTTAATAAAATCAATGATTAGTTTAGACATTTATATTAATTCCATGATTCCTTTGTATGAATGACTTCTCAAAATAGAAGAAGAACCCATACTATAAAAAAATGTAAGGACAAGTTCCTCTTTCAAATAGTAAGACAATTTGTCCATGTAAAGAAGGTTAATTAAATTGAATGACTATTTCATTTGAAGGAATTCAAAGAATTGAGACAACCAAAGGTGCATTGACAAGCATGGCACAATGAAATTAACATTCAATGTAGATAGGGATATTAATTGCATTATCATTTTAAGTGAATTATTCTTTGTAATGATAAAAGAAGCCTTATTACTAAGGAATTTGGTGATGCTCTAAAGTTTCAAGCAACTTTCATAGCAAAGAAAGCTAGTCAAGAGTAATAGCTCCTTTATTCTATGGAATTTAATGGGTTTAAACTACCTAAAGAAAAAGTTTTATTGTTAAGCAACCAAAAGATGATCTTATGTTTAAAGCAATGAATAATTCTCTCATAGTAAAGAAAGTTAATCAAGAGAAACAAATTTTTTTTTGGATGGATTTCAATAGATTTAGACTATCCAAACATAATGAGTTGCATCTCATAATGAAATCTTTAATCAATGTATACATTTAATATAATTTCATGATTCCTTTACGTGAAAGTCTCATTAGGCTGAAAGGAGAAGACTTACTACCTAAAAGCGATATGATGACCTACTCTTTAAAGCAATGAACCATTCTATCAATGTAAGAAAAGCTAATGAAGATAAATGACTTTTTTATTCAATGGACTTTAATGGATTTGGACTACATAGAGAAGTCCTATTGTCAAGTAATCAAGACATAATCTTATGTTTCAAGTAATGAATAATTCTCTTATAGCAAAGAAAGCCATTTAAAAGTAATAGGTTCTCTATTGGATGGACTTCAATTGTTTTAAGCTACCTAAGACATAATAACATGCATTTTGCAATAAAATCATTGATAGGTGTAGACATTTATGTTAATTTCATGATTCATTTGTGTGAATAACTTATAATGAAAGGACAAGTCCTCTTGCTATAAGTGATGTGATGGTCTCATCTTTCAAGCAATGAACTATTTTATCTATGTATGAAAATCCAATCAAGATAAATTAATCTTTTATTTGATGGAATTCAATAGATTCAAACTACTAAGGTGTAATGACTTGCATGTCATAATGAAGTTAATGTTCGATGTAATGATGGATGTTGATTGCTTGATCATTTTGCATGTATGTTTCTTTGCAACAAAAAGAGATGTCTTATTGCAAAAAAAACCATGTGTGAGTCTCAAGAATCAAGGACTGAAGAGAACATTTGGTTTGTAGTCTAGAATCAAAATCCTTGAAAGCAAAATAGTAAATTTTGTAATATTTTTAGTTTATTCTAGAATCAAAATCAAATTCTCTTTATAGATTTTTAAATAAATTTGGAATGAAAATCAAAATAAAAATTGTTATAAGAAAAAAGATAAACAATAATAAATGATTAAAATATATTTAATTCATAAAAATATAAATAAAATTTGTATTAAAGGTATTTTTTAGTATTAAGGATATTCATAATAATAGTAATAATAATTCAAATTAATAAATTATTAGATCATATTTAATGATAATAAAATTATAAATAAGAATTATATTAATAAATTTATCTAATAACAACAATATTTATCATAATAATACTTTAAATTAATTATCATAAATATAAAAATTTAATATAATTATATTAACATAATACTTTTATAGTGAAAAGTAATTTATTAATTAATAATTTGAATATTTTTTAATCACTACATTTGTTTTTCCTCATTATAGTATTAATAATAGTAATAATAATAATTTAATATAACACTTATATATATATATATAAAACTATTATTAATAATTTAATTATTATTATAATCTAAAAATATTTAATGTCATTTTAATATAAAAATATTTGTTATTATTATTATTATTATTATTATTATTATTATCTACTTTATAAAGTGAAGAAAAGAGGGAATATGAATGAGATTAACTAAAATTTAGGAAATGATGATTGTCATGCATAAGGGAGTCTCATTCCCATAAATAAGGAAATATAAATTGAATTTCCCTTTACTTGATAAACTTCAGTGGATTCAAACTCCATAATGAAAATAATGATCATCATGCAATAAAATTACTGATGAATGTAGTCATATAAGTTGATTTAACAATTTCTTTATGTAATGACTGTTGTGAATGAAAAGAGAAACCTTATTAACTAAAAATGAAGTGTCATCTATCAAGCAATAAACCATTCTATGCAAGTGAGACAAGCTAATCATGATGAATGTATCCCTTTGTTTGATGAATTTATTGACTCTAGATTAGCTAAGGTGCATTGATGTGCATGTCACAACAAAATTAATATTCATTGTTGAATTGGAAGTTAATTGCATGATCATTTTGTATGAATGATTTCTTGCAACAAAAGGAGAAGCCTTATTGCCAAAGAATTAGGTAAAGGTCTCATGTTTGAAGTAATGAATTGTTCTCTCATTATAAAGAAAGCTAACAAAGTGTAAATGCTCCTCTATTTAATAGACTTAAGTAGATTTGGACTACCAAAAATAGGAAGTCCTATTGTTAGGTAAATCAAGTGACAGTCTCATATTTAAATTAGTGAATGAATCTCCTATTATAAAGAATGCTAATAAAGTGTTATAGGTTCTTTACTAGATGGACTCCAATGGATTTAGACAGCCCACAACATAATAAAATTCATCTCAGAATGAAATCAAAGATCAATGTACAAATATAAGTTAATTCCATGATTCTCTTTTGTTAATGATTGCTTAAAACAAGAGGAGAAGGCTAATTAGCTAGAAATGAAGTGTCAGACAATGAAAGGAGAAACCTTATTATTGAGGAATTAGGTTAAGGTCTCAAATTTTAGCTAATGAATAGCACTCTTCTGGTAAAGAAAGTTAATCAAAAGTATTAACACTTTTCTTTCATGAACTTCAATGGATATAGACTACCTAGAGGAGAAGTCCTAATGTCAAGCAATGATGAGATGGCCACAAGTATTAAGTAATGAATGATTCTCTCATAAAAAGGAAAGCTAATGAAGAGTAATAGATTCTTTATTGAATGAACTTCAATGGATTTAGACCACCTAAGACATCATAACAAAAGGAGAAGCCTTATCATCTAGGAATCAAGTAAATGTCTCAAGTTTCAAGTAATGAATGATTCTCTACTAGTAAAGAAAGCTAATCAAGTGTAATAGCTCATTTGCTTGATGGAATTCAATAAATATGGATTACCCTAGACTAGAAGTCCTAATGTCAAGTAATCAAGAGATAGTGTCATGCATAAAACAATTAACAATTCACTCCTAGTAATGAAAGCTAATAAAGAGTAATAACTTCTCTATTGGGTAGAATTCAATAGATCCAAACTTTGCAAGACATAACAACATGCATTTCGTAACGAAATCTTAATGGATGTAGACATTTAAGTTAATTTCATAGTTTCTTTGTGTTAATGTTTCCATAAAAACAAAATGATAACCCTTATTACCAAGAAATGAAGTATTAGTCTTAGCTTTTGAGGAATGAACCATTTTATCCATTTAAGAAAAGGTAATCAAGATAAATGACTCCTTTTGTTTGATGGAAAATAGATGTAGCCTACCTAAGATGTATTGATTTGCATGGTAAAACAAATTTTAGTTTGGTGTTGACTTAGATGCTAATTGTAAGATCACTTTGTGTGAATGATTTCTTGTAACAAAAGGAATAGCCTTATTGAAAAAGAATCAAGTAAAGTATCATGTTTCAAGAAATGAACAATTCTTTTCTTGTAAGAAAGGCTAATTAAGAGTAATAAGTCTTTTATTCTTTGGATTTTAATGGATATAGACTAACCCAGAGGAGAATTCTTATTTTCAAGTAATTAAGAGATATCCTCATGTTTCAAGCAAAAAAATGATTATCTCACTATAAGGAAAGCTAATATATAATAACATCATCTTAATTGATGAACTTCAAAGGATCCAGATTCCCTAAGACATCATAACATGCATTTCTCACTTAAATTAGTGATCAATGTAGACATTTTAGTTAATTTAATGATTCATTTGCATGAATGACTCCGTTAGAATGAAAGAAAGGCCATTGTAACTAGAAATAGAGTGTTTATCTTTTAAGCAATGAACCATTTTATTCATGTAAGTAAAGTTAATTAAGATGAAGATTCATTTGTTTGATGAAATTCAATAGATTTTAGTTTACCAAAGTTATGTTGATGTGTATGTAGCAACAAAATCAATAAATGCTATAAATTTGAAGGCTAACTACATGATTATTTTTTGTGTGAATGATTCCATAGAACAAAGGAGTAGATTTATTACAATGGAATCAAGTGATTGTCTTAGGTTTCAAGCAATCAATGATTTTTTCATGTTAAAGAATCCTAATCAAGAGTAGTGGCCCATTTTTTCAATATGGGTATTACAACAAAATAAAGTTCAATGTAGTCTTGGATGTTAATTGAATGATCATTATATATGAATGATTCTTAGAAATAAAATGATAAGCCTTATTGTTGAGGGATCAAATGATAGTCTTATTATTCAAAAGTAATGACTCAATTATTTGATGGACTTCATTGGATTCAAATAACCCATATGAGAAGTGATATTATCAAGTAATCAAGAGACAAACTCATGTTTCAAGCAATGAACAATGTTCACTTAGAAAAGAAAGTTAATCAAGGATTATAGATTCCTTAGTGGATGAAATTCAATGGATTTAAACTTCCTAAGACATAATAATGTGCAACATGCAATTAAATCAATGATCGATGTAAACATTTAAGTTAATTTGATGATTTCTATGAGTGAACAACTCAGTGGAACAAAAGGAAAAACCATTATTAGCTAGAAATGAATTATTAGTCTCATCAATCTTATAATGAACCATTCTTTCCATCTAAGAAAAGGTAATCAAGATAAATGACTCCTTTTGTTTGATGAAATTCAATGGACTTAGACTATCTATGGTGTATTGATAAGCATGTTGCAAAAAATTAAAGTTTTAATAAACATGGATGTTGGCTGAAGGGTCATTTTGTGTGAATGATTCCTCATAATGAAAGGAGAAGCCTAATTATCCAAGAATAGGTATGTCTCAAGTTTCATGTAATGAAGGATTCTTCCCTAGTAAGAAAAGCTAATTAAAAGTAATAGCTCCTTTCCTCAAAGGACTTTAATGGATATGGACTACTCCAAAGGAGAAGTTATAATTTCAAGTAATCAAGAGATGGTCTTAAGCTTCAAGCAATAAATAAATCCCTTATGGTAATAAAATCTAATCAAAAGCAATAACTGCTTTATTGGGTGGAATTTGATGGATTCAAACTCTACAATATATAATAACATGCATTACACAATGAAATCTTTGATTGTTGTAGACATTTAAGTTAATTTCATATTTTCATTATGTGAATGACTCCTTAGAACGTAAGGATAACCCTAATTAGCTATAAATGAACAACTAGTCTCATCTTTCAACCAATGACCCATCCATCCATTGAAGGAAATTTAATCAACATGAATGACTCATTTTGTTTAATGGAATTAGTGGATTTTACACTATCTATGGCATACTAATGTGCACATTGCAACAAAATTAAAAGTATAGTAGAGGGCTAGATGTTAATTGAATAATTATATTGTATAGATAATTCCTTACAACAAAAGAAAAATCTTGATTAACAAGGAATCAATTGATAGTCTTATGATTCAACCAATGAATGATTCTCACATGAAAATGAAAGCAAATAAAGATTAACTGCTCCTTTATTTAAAGGACTTCAATGGATTTAGATAACCATGGTGAGGAGTGATATTTTTTTAAGCAATTAAGAGATGGTCATGTTACAGGCAATAAATGTTACTTTCTTAGTAAAGGGAAACTAATAAAGCATAATAGCTTGCTTATTCAATGAATTTTAATCAATTTTGACTCCTTGAAACATAATAACATGTAGAAATTTAGGTTAATATTACAATTCCTTTGTATGACTAACTCCATATAGGAATGAGAAGCCTTATTTTTCGGAAATGAAGTGTTAGTCTCATCTTTTAGACAATGAATCATTATATACTAGTAAGAAAAACTAATTTAAATGAATGACTCCTTTGTCTAATAAAATTCAAAGGTTTAAGGCTACCCAACATCTATTAATGTGCATATCACAATGAAATTAATGCTATGTGTAAAAAAGGATGTTGATTACATTATCATTTTATGTGAATGATTCTCTTATGGTAAAGAAAACTACATAAGATTAATAGCTCCTTTATTTGATAGTCTTTAATTAATTCAAACTATGAGAGGAGAAGTCTTATTGTCTAGTAAATAAGAGATCATCTGATGTTTCAAGCAATGAATGATTTTGTCATAATCAAAAGGCTAATCAAGTGAACTAGCTTTTTACATTGGATAGACTCTAATAGATTCAAACTACCCAAGACATAATAATGAGTATCTCACAATGAAATCAATGATCGATGTAGACATTTAATTTGATTTTACTCTTCCTTTGTCAAAATGCTTTTAGTGATACATGATTAGTGTTAATAACAAAATCTCTTGGGTAAGAAGTAATTCAGTTGTGTTTCATGTGCACAATTAAAAGCATAAATTTTTTTATCATAAGTAAATTATAAAAAAGAAACAAAACTTTTTTTATTTAAGTAGGCAATGGGGCAACCTTATTGCATCAACAGATCACCAATGCTGACTCTAGAAGCATCACACTCAATCTTAAATGTTTTGCTGAATTTTAGAAGTGCTAAAATGGGAGTTGAGCAAAGCTTCTCTCTAACAAGTTCAAAACTCCTTTGACAAGCATTAATCTACATGAACTCTCCCTTTTTTTATGCATTTTGATAAGATCTAAATTGATATATATTTTTCATATGTTTTTTTGACTTAAATTAATATTATTATTATTACTTAAGTTTTGCCTTTATTGAGATTTTATATATATTTGCATTTTCTTTTTGTAGTAAAGGAGCAAAGTGGTTATTTGGTGTCACTTTGGGTCATAAACATGAAGAATTATCAATGAACAAGTAAAAAAAAAATTGAGAAAAATTTTTAAGAGAGGTTGTGGTCTAATTTCAACATTTACTTGAAAAGGAATGTTGTCTTAATAAGGAATCCAAAGCTTATTAGTATTCTATCTAGTTACTCATTACGTACTATACAATATTTAGAGCACAACCTTTGCTACACACATATAAATGAGTGAGTGATTCTTGTAGCCAAAGAAAATTGAAAGATAGAGCTACAGCATTCTAGTTTATGCTAAAGTTTGATTTGGTTTCTAGAAGTAAGATAACTGTAAGTTATGGGTCAGAAACTTTTCAAAATTTGACTGAAGGTAAGCGACCCTAATCAATAAGAGAGACTACTGCATATAGGAGGCATGAAAAATAGCAAAGTTATAATGAATATTATTATACATGCATTGATTTGATCACAACATTTATCTTGTGATTGATTTCATATACATACAACTTACTGTTGTGAATATTATTATTATCCTATGGTTACAAAATCTAAAGGCAAAACTAGTTATGGATTAGATCATTTTTGTGAAAGTCATAGGATACATTGATTAATATGTAATGATATAATGTTATATATTCATCCCTTGAGGTGGAACAAAGGCTTAACTAACATGTACTGATATAATGATGTATGTTCATCCTTTAAGGTGGAGCAAAAACTTGAAATTTTGTCAAGAAATTAATTATTATTTGATTCATTATGGAAACAATGTTTGTAACCTTAGATATAGCTAGTATGGAGAAAAATTGGCTAAGAAATTTTTTGATTAATATTTTAATATTGGTGAAATTTACATTATAAGTATAAATATATTGTGATAGTCAAATCTATATTTTTATCACAAGAGTTAGCTTTATGCTTGAAAGAATAAATATATTTGTCTAACTTATGATTGGTAAAGCAATAGTTGATTAATGAAGTAATCATATGATCTTATAAGGTTAGAGATGAATTTGATGAATCTTCTAACTAAACTATTAAGCATTGAGCTAGTGAAAAAATACATTAAGAGAAACGAGACTAATGCCTATAAAGAATGGTCAAGAGTAATGGAAACCTAACCTATGTGATAAGAGATTCCTTTAATTAAGTTCATATGGGTAATACCAATTCACTTATTAACCTTGTGTGTACTATTAAAATTATAAAGTTCCATTATATGGTATAAATTGTTTAAAAAATTTAACATTTGAGGTTGAGTTATACTTTCAAGAGTGTAGTGTTGCCATTCCTATGAGGCCCTAAGTAAGATCTCTAGAATTCTCATAAAATTAGGTAAATTAAGGCCTAACAACATTCAACTATGCTAAATAGCATGATATTAGAGAATATAATATGAGAACAACTTCACTATCATTCATGTAGAAGTATGACCCATAAAAATTTTTATTTTACCATACTTCTGAATATCAAAATTTGTATTACTAGTTTTTTGTTTCTTAGCCCAAAAGGCATCAAAGATAATATGCTAATTTTTTTTTTTTTTCGATTAATTCAGCAAAATTGGCCTTTGAAAGTAATAGTAAATTGTTGTAAATTTGTGTGTATTTTTAAAAGCTAATTACCATAATTTAACAAGTGGTTAAACTAACTATTCTATAATTGTTAGACTTGTTATTTTTTAGACCATTAAATTATATGTTATTTGACCATGAAACTAGTTATTATGTATATTAAAATAATTAATTGTTAATATCATAATTCTAACTTATGAGCTATCATTCTTACTTATGAGTAATAAAACCAAGCACATTTCATAAAGGTCTTCTTTCATCACCTAAAACTTACTATGAGAGATCTTTGCGAATTCTTTTCTATAATCTATTTGAAAAAAGGTGTACGATGCTAGGTTAATTAGAAAAGGAGTAGCTTTAATAACCACACATTTTCAAGTGCATATTATTGGGAAAGTCTGTCATATCCTTGAAGAATAATCACAATAACTTGATTCACTATGACAGAATAGTGCTACGCATGCTTTAGACAAAATATTCTTTTTGATAATTTAGTTTAATTCTAGCATTTAATATTATTTTGTATATTATTTGCCAACATAACTTGCTCTTGCCTATCAACTCTAGCTATGCCTATATATACTCCCAAAATGAAATAAGGGTTGAAATGTTTTGTCCTTTCCTTCTTATTCTTATTCCTTCTTTCTTTTGTTCGGATCTTTAAATGAGGATAAATTTTTCATTTTTTATTGTCTAACTTTTTCACCCTTGAGGTTCAATACCAAATGAAAGCTCACCTCTAAATACTTTGATTGTCCTAACTTTAAACCACCAAAAAGGTAATTATTTACATCACATTAACTTCTTAATTTAATTTTATTTCTTCCTTTTCAACTCCAATGCTAAAGTCTTTTGTGATGCAAGTTCCTTAGTTTCTTGCAAGAATGCATAATGGTGATAAAGGAGTTGTGCAAGCCACCAAAAGATTTAGTTTAACTAGGGAAATGTAATTTAAATTGAGTAAGTTCATCCAACATTATCATTATTGAAACCTGCTTGAGAACAAATCATAAAAATTTAATTTAATTCTCAATTATACTCCTTGATTCAATATTAAATTAGTTTTTGTAAGCTAATTCATTGTTTTCCAAGTTTGATCTCCTTTTAACTAGTGTTTAATGACTCTCCTTTTTACTCATGTTTTTGCTCTCTCTTTCTTTGTGGAAAATAGATTGCAATCGAAATTGAAGTCATTAATAATAACAACATTAAAGTCTTTTTTCTCTTTAGGTTCCTCTTTTGAAGTACTTCACTATATATTTAGTTGCCAAGAAAATGGAAAAACAAAATTAATTAGCCTCCAACTATATATTTTTTATAGGCCTTAAGATTATTGGGCATGTAAATGAGTTTGGCATAAACTAAAGTTTCAACCAAAAGGTTATTTCTTGCATGTTATGAACACCTGTGTGTCATAGAAGACATATAAGGCTTTAAGTGCATATATTTGAGCAAATTAAGTGCATTAAGTTAGTAAGTCTATAAAAACATTTCCTCTGATGTCAAGCATTGTATGGGTGGAAATGAGTTCCCTTATCTTTCTTTATCTCTATCTTTTATGTGTGTGTGTGTGTGTGATTTGTGTATGATCTATAATGCCCCTTGATTTGCAATGCCCTTACCCTAACAAATAAAAAGTGTTTTTCTTTTTTTTTTCTTTTATTGCAAGGATAGTAAATAATTTCTTAAGTAAATATTTATACAATAAAAAAGAAGGTTTTCTTTTGAATGATGAAAAATATTTTTTCGGTGATATGGAAAAAGGATCCAATAGTAACCTTTACTCCAAAAATATAGGAGAAACTCTACCACCTTAGAGATACAAGGTTGATTGCATTCACCACTCTTAAGGGATCCACTCAAGAGATACAAAAATGCTAGGGTTATGTCAACTTAATGGAATCCACCATAGAGATACAAAACATAGAAAAAAGCTCTTCAAATTCCTTAGGGGACAAGAGTTTAATTATTCACCCAAGGTTTGCCTTTTCAAATACTAGAGAAAACTATAAATAAAAGGCTTTGAAACATCCCTCCAAGCATAAGAAAATGCTTCAATATGTTGACTTTTGACTATCTTGGTGGCTAGTAAAGGAACTTGACTCTTAATGTTTTAAATTCATCTAAATCTAGACATATAGGGCTTTTAAGGTCCATGACTGTCATTGGAACAACTTTGTTATGCAATCCATTCTTCGAATAGCATAATGAGAACTTTGTGCTTGGCCCAAGTCTTCGATTAATTTTTGGTTATTTTTAAGAGATGCTCTTGTATCATTAGATATAAAAAATATTAATTTGAATGAAACAAAAAATTTTTTATTTCTTTCTTTGGACCTTAAAATGTACTCAGACATCCCTCGTTATTCTAACTCTATTGTTCATTTATGTCTATTTTCTTATATACTTAGGATTCAAGCATTGTTCTTATAATCAAGCAAGTACTTCTACTCTAGATAATATTACAAATGCATAGGGATTCACACTTTGCCTAAACAAAAGTTTTAAATCAGCCAATGTTTCTTGTGCTTTCCTTTTCTTTGAAGAATAATCCTAATGATTTTGCTTCAATTGATATCAAACATCAGACTGCACCTTCCATCAATAATCTACTTCTCCTTTCATTCCTATTGAATGTTACTTAACTTGATTAATACCTTTCTTAAGTAGATTAATACCCCCCCCAAAAAAGATCTTTGTGCAATTCAAATAAATTAATTTTTTCCTTCCACTACTTACTCTTTTTCCAACCTCCTTACAATGGCCCTAAGCTAAATCTATTTTTTTTTGTCTAATATTGCTTCTTATAGTACTAGCAAGAGATAATTTTGAAAGGACCAACATTAGATGGAGTGAAAGCTTTAGTAGAGAGTAAGGTGTTGTCATTTCCTATTGAAGACATCTAGCAACAAGAATACAAGCATAAATAATAATAAACTTCATAAGACTAGCAAAAGGCCCTAGCCAAGCACTAAGAATAGTGCTTAACTTGATTAATATCTTGCCTTGAAAGGATCTCTATGCAGTACAAACACATCAATTTTTTCCTTCCATTACTTGCTCTTTCATCATCCTTCTTATAATGGCCCCTTGCTAAATCAATTTTCTATTTAATATTCTTCATATAGTTAAGCAAGGTGTCATCATCTCTTGTTGAAGACATTAGACAATAATAATACAAACATAAACTATCTTAAGACCAGCAAAAGGCCTAAGAATACTAGAAGAGAAAAAAAAGAATTATCAAGTATTTTTGATTAATTACATTGGTGCTAAGCTCAGAAATAAAAATGTAGTGAATTGTTCAAAAAAACAAGAAAAACAAGGTTGATAATTATCATGATAATCAAGCATCCTACATTTCCCTATTAAGATTCTAGAAAAAACTAATTACATTTTTTCTTGTAGTTTTTGTAGGAGATGTGCTTTTAGAAGAACCAACATGTGATGGAGTGAAAGCCTCAGTAGTAGGCAAGCTATTATTATCATCTCTCATTAAAGACATTAGATAATAAGAATACAAACAAAAATAATAATAAATTTCATAAGACCAACAAAGGCCCTAGCCAAACACTAAGAATAGTGGAAGAGCATAAATAAATTATCAAGAATTTCTAATTAATTGCATTGGTGCCATTCTATGCAATAAAAATGTAGTGAAATGTTTTTTTTTTTTTTACAAAAAAAAAAAAAAAAAAACAAGGTTGATAATTGTCATGTTAATAAAGTCTACATTTTCCTATTAATATTCTAGAAAAGGCTGATTAAGATTTTTCTTTCTATTTAAAATTTCCTTTATACTCTATGTTTCTATAAAATTGCTATAAATTGCTTCTAAGGGCCAAAAAGAGTTAGCTAGATCATTGAGTCTTGTCATGATATCCACAAGCACATGTATAGCATTTCCTCCTTTAATTAAAAAATTATTCAAGGCTTTAGCACAACTATGGCTCCTTTGAAAGATTCATGAAGAAAGGAGTATTTTGATGGATAGAGGGTACTTGAATAGGTTTTGATGAGATCAAGTATAAATTATGCTTTACACCTATTTTTGCACCCAATGACCTTTCCAAGACATTTGAATTTGAATGTGATGCATATGGAATGGGGATTATGGTAATTCTTATGCATTAGGGCAAACCCATTACATACTTTATTGAAAAGTTAACTAGTTCTTTAAAGAACTATTAAGCCTATGATAAGGAGTTATTTACACTTATTAGAACTTTAAAGCATTGGCAGCATTATTTACATCCTAGATAATTCTTCATTTATTCATACTTTGAGTCCTTGAAATATTTGAAGTGCTAGCACATACTTAACAAATGGCATGCAATATGGGTGGAGTTCTTAGAGTCATTACCTTACATTATAAATCAAATGGTCCAATGTGGTAGATGATGCTCTCTCAAGATGGTATGCTCTTATTTCTATGCTTGAAGTTATGTTATTGGGATTTGAATTTATTAAAGAGCTCTATGTCAAATCTAAAGGAGAATACAAGTGCCATATCATTAAGGAGTGGAAAACAGCTAGAGGAACCATGGAAGAAAACACTTGTTGTGGCCTTTGAGGAGAACATCAAGAAGGAGGCAGAGATTTCTCTAACAAAGGTAAATCCAAACTCTTCCATTAAGTTTTAAAGCTAATCCCTTCCTTTTCCCATAAGGTGAATAAAATTAAAGAGAGGGAGGATTGGAGAGAGAAATCCTTGAGACCTTTCACAACTCATCCTTTTAGTTGATTGTACTAATCCTTACCAGGGTAGATGAGGATGCTTTAATGCAAGTGAATGAGCATGTGTTTCTAGCTGACTTCTACATAACAAATATGGATGTTGATGCTTTACCTAACCCTACACCTATTTTATCGGGGAGGCCATTCTTAAAGACAACTAGGATAAGGATTGATGTGCATAAGGGTACCTTAAATGAGGAGTTTTAATGGTGAATAGATTTAGTTCAATAATTATAAGGCTATAAGGTACCCTAGAGATGTCCATTTAGTTTATGCCGTAGAGTTTTGATTCTTTAGTGTAGGAAATGTTTGAGGTAACAAGGAAGAGTTGGAGGCAATAATCATCAAACATTTTTGAGCTACAAATAGAAAGGAGAAGTTGTAGCTAGATGAGGTATTGAAGAAAATTATGGTTGAATTACATTCAAGTATCAATGACGAGTCCAAATAGGTATGACATTTCTTCCATTTAGTTACTAGTTGTTCACAAGAAACTTTTACCTTCTATTTTTGGTAGGCCCATTATGTTAAAACTAAAACTAAATTAGAACCATCTCACGCCATAGTATTACTTATTTGGAATAGAAGACAC
>JBAPLJ010001938.1:5317500-5319863 GCA_037832345.1 Rhizophora mangle | reverse complement strand
TAAAACCCTAAACCCTAAACCCTAAACCCTAAACCCTAAAAAAACCCTAAACCCTAAACACTAAACCCTAAACCCTAAACCCTAAACCCTAAACCCAAAAGCCCTAAACTCATAAACCCTAAACCCTAAACCTAAAACCCTAACCACTATAACCCTAAACCCCTAAAACGCGTTGAACCTATAACCCTAAACCACATAGCCCCTGTAAATCCCAGAACCCTAATTACCTAAACGCCTAAAAAACTTAACCCCTAAACCCTAAACTCCTAAACCCTAAAACCTAAATGCTAAAACCGTAACCCCTAAAACCCAAAACCCCTAAACCCTAAACCTCTAAAACCTGGTAACCCTTAACACTAACCTAAACCCTAAACCCCTAATACCTAAACCCATAAACGCTAGAAACCCAGAAAGCCTAAAAAAAAACCCCTAAACCCTAAAAACAATAAAAAACCCGAAACCCTAAGACCTAAACCCTAAACCCTAAACCCTAAACCCTAAAACCCTAAACCCTAAAACCTAAACCCTAAAGCCGAAAACCCTAAAACCCTAAAACCCTAAACCCTAAACCTCAAAACCATAAACCCTAAGACCCTAAACCGCTTAATCCCCTACACCCTAAACTAAAACCCTGAAACCTAAACATACCCGAAAAACCCAAAACCCGTGTAATACCCTATACCCTAAAACCATACACCTTCAAACCCTAAAAACTCCTAAACCCTCAACCTCTAAAACCCTAAACCCTAAACCCTAAACCCAAAAAGCCATAAAACCCTAAAAACCCTTAACCCTAAACCCTAAACCCTTAAACCCTATAAGTCGCCTAAACCCAAAACCCTAAAACCCTAAACCCCTAAACCCTGAAAACCCTTAAACCCTAAACCCTAAGTCCTATACCCTAAAGCCACAAAACCCTGATAAAACCTAAAACCACTAAAGACCCTTAAGACCCTATAACCCTAAATGCGCCGTAATACCCAAAACACTTAAACCGTAAACCTAAAAACCCTAACCGCTAAAACCGTAACAATAAACCTTAAACCTCTAAACCCTAGAACCCCTATAATCCCTAAGAACCACTAGACCCTAAAACTCCTGTAACTCCTAAAACCTAAATTGTAAACCCTAAACCCTAAACCCGAAACCCTAAAACCCTAAAACCCTAAACCCTAAACCCTAACCGCTAAAACGCCTAAAACACCTAAACTCGCTAAACTAAAACGGTAACTCCCTAAACCCTAAACCCCTAAACCCTAAAAACCCTAAAACAGCTAAGACCCTAAACCCAAAACCCTAACACCCTTAACCCTAAAGCCCTATACCCTTACAGACCCTAAACCCCTAAACCGACTAAACCCTTAAACCCCTAACTCTCTAATGCCCTGTAAACCTAAACCCTAAAACTCCTAAAACTCCTAAAACTAAACCTGTTAAACCATAAACCTGAAAACCTAAACCCTAAACGCCTAAACCCAAAACCCTATATCCCTAAAACCCTAAACCCGCTAAACGCCCTAAACCCCTAAACCTAAACGCTGTAAAACCTTAAACCCTATAACCCCAAACCCAAAACGCCTATAACCCTAAACCCTTAAACCCTAAACCCTAGAAACCCGTTAAACCCTAAAACCCTAATACCCTAAACCCTTAAACCCAAAAACTCCTAAAACCTAAACCCTGAACCTAAAAAACGCTAAACCTTAAACCCCTAAACCCTAAACCCTAAACCCGTAATACCCTAAACCTTAAACCCTAAAAAACCTAAAACCCTAAACCCTAAAGTCCTAAAACCCTAAACTCTAAACCCTAACCCTAGAACCCTAAAACACTAAACCCTAAACCCTAAACCCTAAAACCCTAAACCCTAAACCCTAAACCCCTGAACCTACACTCTAAACCGCTAAACCCTAACACCCTAAACCCAGCTAAACCACTATACCCTAAACCCTAAACCCCTAAGACTTAAAAACCCTAAAACCCTAAACCCTAAGCCCTAAAACCTATACCCTAAACCCTAACACCCTAAACCCTAAACTCCCTAAACCCTAAACCCTAAACCCTAAAAACCCTAAACCCCTAAAACCCGATAGAAACCGCTAAACCCTAAAACCCCCTAAACCATAAACCCTAGCACCCTAAACCGCTTAAAACCCTAAACCCTAAACCCTAACCCAAAAACCCCTCAACCCTAAAACACACAACCCGTAACCCTAAACCCTACACCCTAACCTAAAACCCTAAACCCTAACGCCATCAACCCTAAACCCCTAAAAACCACTAAACCCTAAACCGTAAACACTAACCCCTAAATACCCTAAAACCCTAAAACGCCAATAAACCCTAGACCCTAAACCCTAAAC
>JBAPLJ010001938.1:5242500-5312500 GCA_037832345.1 Rhizophora mangle | reverse complement strand
CTAAAACCCTAAACCCTAAAACCCTAAACCCTAAACCCTAAACCCTAAACCTTAGACCCTTAGACCCTAAACGCTAAACCCCTAAACCCTAATCCCTAAGCCCTAAACCCTCAACCCTCAACCGTAGCCTTAAACGCTAAACCCTGCTGCCCTAAACCCTAAACACTTAAACCCTGATCCCTACTCCCTAGACCCTAAGCCCTAAACTCTACTCCCTAAATCCTATATCATAAATCCCCCGACCCTAGGTCTTAAAAATTATTAGGACCCTTTGCTCAAATCCCTAAAAACCCTAATCCCTTTGCCCTACATCTTATAGCGTAGTTGTGTACCTTAAATACTAATCCCTGCGCCCTAATGTTTTCTCTTCTATATTTTCGAGAATAATGATGATGGTCCCCCCGCCATGATACTTCTTGTTTCGTTTCTTGAGACGAGGGTATAATGTATGGGCGTTGGGAAGTCTTCTATTATTGTTTTGCTCTTGAATCGTTTACCTCTTTTGTTATTTTTTGAATTGCCATTATAGTTTGGTACATTTGGAAAACAGAAGAAATGCATGACGGTTTAATAGTTTTTTAAGGTAATAATCGTTATTGTTACATTAAATAATTACAATTTTACTATATTTATAATTTTTCTTTTGTGATTGTTGTCTATTTTATTAAAAATTTTTTCTTACAAAATATTTTAAATAATTATCCAGGAATCAATTTCATTTGCTAAAGATAAATTTTGTAATTATCAATTTATTTGCCGTAGTAGTTAAATTGTAACTGTCATCTGATATAGACCTTAGTAGAAAATAAAAAAATAAATAAATAAAAAGACTAATAAAGATGGATCGGATTTCGGTTATTATAGTGTATGGAGGCGTTATTTTGGTGATTAGGTTGCACATAAAAAAACAAAACACGCAATAACGACGATCAGTTGATAGAAAGCCAAGTTTTATTGGTGCACGCCACGAGATACATATAATAATTAAGCTAAAGTCTTATCACATAGGATGCCACATCGTCAAACTTTTTTAAGACACCATAATTGCACGCATGGGATGGGATGACCGGAGGAGAGACAATGACGACCACTCCAAGTGCATCATAGGCCTTTAACTAGTCACACTGTAGGGCGTAGACTTGTCTTGTGACCCATTCACATCGCCTTTATTCTTCTCACACACCATCAAAGTAGATTACATATTGACAAGATTCCCATTGTCGCTGAACGGAAAAAGAGCCCCAGTCGACACAGACACTAGGGACAGGCACAGTCTCCTAGCGACGGAAGCTCCTGGGTTGGAGAGATGGATCAACTTCGTCCTCTTGTAACTTCACAGCCGTGTACGTACCGGCGCCTGCCACTGCTCCAAGTGTGGGTGCCACAAAGTAAATCCACAATGATTTGTAATGTCCTGCTGCCACTGCTGGCCCTAAAGTTCTCACAGGGTTCATGGAGGCACCACTGGATGTCCTGCATCTCAAAATTGATAGTGATATCCTTCATGTTTTTACACCAAACCATTTAAGATCTAGCCAACCATTGCGAAAAACAAAAAGCATCTCTTTACCTTTATGTTCTTACACTCTTCATATTTGAGATTAATTTTGATTGTTTAGTGAAGTTTCCATCTATCTCGCAGAGTAGATAGCTGTTTAGGTGAAACTTACTCTTGCAATTGCCTAACAAATGTTTAAGGTTAAATGGCCATATCGTTCGCATAGCTCTTTGTATTTGTATAGGCATTCGGTGACGAGAAATAATTACTTGGAAAGCCTTAAATACCTCAGAATGAGATGTACAGTAATTAAATGGCAGTACTTTTACTGCTCCAAAAATAAAACATGCTTTTACTACTAGAATATTATAGGATAATATTATTGCATACAGCTATATATGCACACAGATGAAAGTGTGTGGATGAAAGTTTATTCTCGCCTAAAACGACGACTTTGTAGCCTCGTAACTGCATTGGGATTTAAGGTACGAAGCATTCTTGAAACAAGACTAAATAATAACTAGATATACATGAAAACAATTAGAGAGGGCAAGAGGACACTCACCCCGCAACGAGAATGTTGAGCATAACAGTGGCTCCAACTGCTATTCCTGCCAACTCCCCAACCTGCTCAATGGTGAGAAGTTGTAAGCATGCCCCCATTACTAGATTGTGGATGGATAGAATTCAAGTAATACAAGAAGCACTTACAGCACGAGTGTCAGTGGCCACAGCAGTGACAACAAATAGGAGATTGAAAGTGATAAGGAACTCCAGTGCGAAGGCTTGTCCGGTACTTACAGACGGAACTGTAACGCCGCCAGATATGAAGGGATGGAATACCCCCTTCAATGCAAAGGATGCGCATATGGAGGCCGATACCTGCGCTGCAATGTATGCTGGCACTTGGACCCAGGGGAAGTGCCTAAGCACCGCAAAGGCAATTGTGAGGGAGGGGTTCAGGTGAGCACCAGAGATGTGTCCTGTTGATAGAATTATGATCATCACCGCCAGTCCTGCACAAGCTGCATTCCCTATCAGTGTCTCTGCTCCGTTGTACTTCTGGTTAACAATAGGTCCTGCTGTTGCCGCAAATATCAGAATGAAAGTTCCAACAAACTCTGCTCCGACCTGCATCTTGAATCCATACCAACAGTAAATTGGCCTTGCTTATTTAAAAGACAATAAACTGGTTTAACTCAATAGGCGAGTAATTTATATAATTCATCACCAACTTATTACTCTCTTTTCATTTTCATACTTTAATTTTAATTTATTATAATTAAATTATTTAATTTTAAATTTATTTTAATTTAATTATCCTATCACTTTATAAATTAAAAATTATAAATTTTATTTATTAAAAAAATATATTTTTATACCATTAAAAACATTACATTTATATTTATTTAATTAATATTTTTATTTATTAAAATTATTTAAACTATTCTAAATTATAAAATATAATGATAAAATAATAATTTTAAAAAAAAAAAAAATTTTCTTTTACTTTTTTTTTCACTTTTTTAACTATTGAGTTTTAAAAAAAAAAAAATTTATTAATATACAAATAAATTTTAAAATTTTATATTTTTTAATTATTTTTATCACTATAGCACTTAATTTTTTAAAATAATTTAAATAATTTTAATATATGAACATATTAATAGAATAAAAGTAAATATGATAAATTTAATTATATAAAAGTATATTTTTTTTAAGATTAAATTTTATAATTTTAAATTTATTAATAAGATAAAATGATTATATTAAAATAAAATTAAAATTAATTAATTTAAATATAATAAATTAAAATTAAATGATAAAAATAGAAACAAGTGATTAATTATTTAATTTATCCCTGAAGAAGTAATACTAAATGTTAATATTTTTTAAGATAAAAAGAAAATTTAAATATTAATTTTATATATTTTAATTAGAAAAATAAAATAGGATGTGATCATTTGATAGAAAAAAAAAAAAATAAATTATTATATTTTAGATATAAAAATTTTTAATTTAATTTACTTAAAAATTTAATTACATTAATTTGATAATAAAAAATAAAAATTAATAAAATAAAATTATATAATTTAAAATTATAAAAATATTATATTTAAATAATAATAATAAATAAGCATAATAAATTAGAGATAATAACATTCCTATTCAATCCAATTGCATCACCCCGCCAATCATCTCTCCCGACCCCCGAACCTCCTCTTTCAAATGTTACTAATTGATGAGTCTATGATACTCATTATTTCTTCATTCACCGGACGCAGTCTTTATCGTTAACATTTTTCGGTCATTTGTACTTGAAAAATATAATGAGCTTTCTTTAAAGTGGACCAAAATAAAAACACAGTTTTCCTAGTGGCATTAAAATATGCAGAAAATGCAACTGAGGTGTAAGTTGTGAAGTACAATATTTAATCAAATCCGAGAAACACCAAAATTTTCCCATGTTCCAGAAAGGAAAGCACACGCTCACACGCGCACAGACACACACCCACACACACACATATACACACACAACGCCTATTCCGCTGCTCTTTTTAAAACATATAACGTATAAACAGTTAAGATGAGATATGCAAATAATTATTAAAAAATATTAAATGTGCATTGTTAATACATGTTTGCATATCCTATATTCTTTATATGTATATTATATATTTTTAAAAAATATAGCTATACGAAATTCACATTATCACGTCAGCATGTCTAAAATCATTACTATTAGCACATGTTCACATCGATTAAAGTCTTAACTATGTAAATGTAGACTTAAAAGTTGTGGCTTAATAAGGGCGCCGAGGCCCCTCCTACAAGAGGTCTTCCCCCCCCCCCCTCCTCTTTTTTTTGTTTTGTCTTTATTTCTTCAAAGTAAGGGTGCATGGCTCGCTCTTTAAAAATAATAATAATAATAAATAATTTAAAAATTAACTTATGATAATTAAATCACTCTATTTTAATTTTATTTAATTTCATTATTATTTTTAAAATATATATATTTTTATGTAATTAAATCTATCAATTCATATATTAATAAAAATTTAGTTAAATTTATCGATTGGGAGACTATGAGGGATGAGAAAGTTAGTTAAGAAAGAACACCAATCAAAATTTTAGATACGCTATTATATTCAAAATCAAGGCCAAGCGTAGAACATTTTGGAAAGGATAAAAACAATAAGTCGAAAGAAGAACTAATTTGCCGAACCGAGAAAATTAATCGGTTTAACAGCAGCGTTTGCCCTTGGCGAATAGTTTGGACATTATAACTTGTGCCACTTATTCTCAACGTTCAACGGCTGATTTGAAGACGAAGAAAATCATACCATAGTATACATACATTATGATGCCAAATCAAAGATATCCACAAACCGATATATATGGCTTGAAAACAGCCGCGTTTGCATCATGCTTAGCAATTTTTTGACAGGGAATAGCATTTACCAAAACGGGAAAGATGTAATTGGACAGAGTGAAAGATGTATACCTTGCGGGTGAGAGAGACGTCGGGTGCAGGGAAATCCGTGAAGCACGTGTGAGGTTGACCCCAGGTTGGCGCGTTAACTGGCAAGCACTTGCATCTTGGCATTGACTTACGAGCAGATGACAGTGAGTCCACCCTCAGCGACGAGAAAAGCGGTCCACCCGGCGTCCCCGGAGTGGCCGGCGCAGACACCGTTGGCGTCCCTGGCTCGGATTCCGGCATTTCACTCCTTGATTTTCAAGTTTTTATATTATATTGTATATAAAAGAAGATAGACCCTTTTTTTTTTTTTTTTTGGACGAGAGGATAATGATTAATAAGGGTAGAAGAGGAGATTACATGATTTGGGGTTTTTTATAATGGTGTTTTCACAGCAGGTTCTTGATCTTGGCCACGATCGGTAATGCCCTGATTATCGTAGAATCTCTACGGCCACATTATGAAGCATTGCCGAATTTACCTACGTTTCTTTTTTTTTTTTTTTTTTAAGGAGGGAGGCGGATGCAACTGAGGAACAAAAATTACATGCTTTCCGAGCTTTTATAAAAGTGCCGCTAAGGAAGAAGAGAAACGAAACAAGCCAGATTAAACACTACAAATAGAGAAATTAAACCGGACTATACATTACAATTTTGGATTTCCTATTAGTACATTACCTGCTTGTTCAAAAACAAAAACAAAAACAAAAACAAAATAATTACTTGGAAATGGAAATTTTCATACCGGCAATTTTTTTTATAATAATGTAATCAAAGAAGAGTCAGCCCCCAGAAACACAAGTGAATAAATAGTGTAATCAAAGAAGAGTCATATTAGTAGGATCCAGGCCCGGAGAAACACAGAAGTGACACTGCAAGATATGCGGAACTTAGACCCAAAAAGACTGACCAGAGGAGAAAAAGGAAAAGCGTTAAATCTGGTGGAATAAAGCGGCCGATGAAGCAGAGGAAGACATGGAAAGAGCGACGAGCGGTGTATCGGGATTGTTCGTGCTGTTTAATTTTATAGCAAGCAGTCTACTGTATCTGTACTAGAGAGAGAGAGAGAGTCTGTGGATCTACCGCCTATCCTGCAATGCAAAAGCAAAGACATTATTGAATTGAATGAATGACATTTTTAATAATTTGGTTTCGTGGTGAGCATTTAAATCAAAAAAAATATCAAGAATGTAAATCTTATTAAATAAAAAATATTTTTTTATTTTTAAAATTTCAATTTAGTTATCTAAAGTAAATAAATTTGTAACTATAAGATTCAAATAAATAACAAGTAAAAAAAATTTTAAACAACAATATCAAAATATATTAGTTGCACATGCTATTGTTTAAATTTATATTTTATTGATTTCGTTGCTCATCTGTTATCTTTGGGCTTAAAATTTTTAAAAACAAAAAATAAAAATTAATTGAATAAAATTCACGTTTTAAATACTTTCTAATTAAACCTTTTTACCGTAAATTTTCTTTGTATTTTTTTATCGTCCCATGGTCCACAAACTTTCCCCATCTTTTATGCGCAAGAATGAGGCCATGAAAGAATTGCTTCATCATCATGTCTAGTTGCGAGGACAAAGTCAATGGCCATCCCATCATCGTAGCAGCCCTTTACGCAATCGCTATAATGTTAAGAGTGCTTTCGACCTGCCCGGTTCGCTTCACCGACTCGACCATTGCGCCGTGTCAAGAAAACTCTTTATAATTTTATTTATAATGATTGAAAAATATATTATATTTTACAAGATTTTAGATTAATGAATTTTTTGAATAAAGATAAAGTGATAATATTGTTTATGTAATATGATTTTTTTAAAAAAAATAATGAAGTCAAAGTACAAATTTGAAAAAAAAAAAAAATCAATTATTGAAGCTCATTAATAGAATAGTAAACCCACCAGTGCCCGACGTGGACGTGGGGACGAAACTAGTGTGGCTTGGAAAAGCTCGAACATGACCTGTCACCCAATGATTTCCCCTAATGTATATAATTTCACCTGCCGCCTCAATCAATGGTCCACATATTGAATTAACAAAAGCTTCCCATCCCTCTCTAACAGACCATATAAATTATAAAGGATGCCATTTATTTAAGTTGAACTTTAGGAATCCATCTGGCCATTAACCTTCTTAGTACAAATAATGCCTTTTAATTAAATACAAAAGCATACCGTCGACCACGTCAAGTATCATGCTTGCACATTTTTACTTTCGCTTTTTGGTTAGAAATAATCAAGTCGGAATCGCAGTATCAAATTCCAATCAGTTTCTACTTGTAATTTGTTCGTAATTTCATCTCTCTCGACATGTACTTTTTATTTTTTGCAAGTAGCTTCTCAGAATCTTCCATCGCCTACAACCTTAGACCTGCTGGCCCACTTTCTCGGTGGCACTCCCACGAGTTTTGATTAGAAGTTTGGCAGTCGGTACGCGTTTGTTCTTTCCTCTGCTCCACTTGCATCAATATTCCTTCCCCACACATAACCTGGCCGGAGGGATTATTTTGATCGATTTCATGAAATTCATTTTCCCCAAAGCCCCAAGTCTAGGGTTTTTAACTCCCGTTCGGTTAGCAAGGCTCGCTCGACGGATGTGCAGTTTGACATGCAGATCCAAGAATTTTTCTCTCTGTTTGGTTTTTTTCTTTTCTTCTTTCTTTTTTTTCTTTTTTTTTGTTGGGATATTTTGGGGTGGGAGAGAACCACCGGGGGGGTTCAAAGTGCAGATCACAGACTTCATTTTCTCATGTGTACATTAATTATCAAGCAACCTGGACTCTTTAAATTGAATCTGTATTTCGTGATAAGGTACACAACCAAACTATTTTGCAATAGTATCAAAGCTTTTTGAATATTTTGAGTTATACATCAAGTTTTGCCTTTTTCATCTAAATAACAAACTTTGGGTTGTCACAAATGGGTTACCAAACGTTTCTGGTGTTCTCGATGGATTCCCTGTCGGCAAGCACATCATTTATTCTAGCGAAAATTAAATAAGCAAGTCTAATAGGTGTATTCAGATCCAATTTTTTATATTTCTTCATTATTCGGTCAAATTTCAATGTCGGTCATTCTTTTGATTAAAAAAAAAAAAAAAAATTGTTGGTCCATCCTGATTGTATGTCCGTATAGTTGATAACTTGGATATCTATATTTAAATTTCCAAGTTTAAATTTTATGAGTATTTACGAAGATTTAAAAAAAAAAAAAATGAGAGTTATCTTTGTTATTACTCCCTCAATGAAAATGTTGACGATTCAATAAATTTCTCGAAATCCAAAAACTATTATTTGCTCGGTGAACGATGTCAAAAAATAAAGGTAGCAACAGTCGCGTGGACTAAAAAAAAAAAATATAACAATATACAGGGTTCGCCACAGCCTCCTCCACGTTAGACAGCCATCAATTTATTATATTTAATGAAAATTATAGTAAATGCCTAAAACCACAAAGCCGATGCGAAAGTCATGTATTTCTAGAACAATTCCTATTCAACGGCCATCCCATAAGCCATAAAATAAAATTATAAAAAAAAAAAAAAGTGTTTTCTTTCAACGATTTCCGTAATTTTAAGAATCCTACTTGATAACTAACCTTGGAATACAAAAGTAACTACCAACGCCAAGAGAAAATGTAACCATCAATGCCACAAATGGGATGCTAGCTATCTAGATGCTTGAGGCCCATTGTTACCACTTTGAACATTAAACAGACAGCGATGCGTTGAATTTACCCAGGTCCTACCCACAATGTTCGTATCATAGAGGCGGTTGCAGCCAGGCCATCAATGGTCACGATATTGGTGCAAATCTTCTTACTATCATATTGACTTATGGAGATAGATATAGATGTATTTTATAAATACAGAATGTAACAATAAATTTTGTATTTAATAAGACATCCCAGAACGACATTGAAAAACAATGAGAAAATTATTCGCACATAATTTATTTGAAAAAAAAAAATGTTGTTTAGTTTGCCCAGTTAGCGGGCAAATGAGTCGATCCTTAGTCTGCCCAGTTAGCGGGCCGGTTTACATGCACTTCCTATCTAATAATGGTCGCTATTTCTTCTTGTATTATTTCTAGCACAACTAGGTTGGGATATCCTTGTTGGAACATTTTAGGTGTATGTTTGACAGCCAGTGACTTTGTTTTCTAATTTTCTGGCTTTTCAGCCCCCTTTAACCTTTAAAGAAAAAAAACCATTTCACATTTCTAGGTTCCGCATATTCTATTTCAAACTCTCATTCATAACGTAAGGTCTGCAGGGATTATTTTAGGAATAAAAGTTTGGATGTGCCTCGCAGGTGTGGAGGAATGCATTTTAATATCATCCGGCAAATTACCTAAATTTGATTAATACGAAGCTGGCTCAAAAATACTATTATTATAAACTTAAAAATTATATTTATATATATATACAATAATTGAGGTCATTTAGATGTGTGCGCTATTGGTGAATGAAATATTTTCTATCAAGAATTTAAAGTATTTTGAATACTTCTCTTATTTTGACCCAACAAAAAGGAAATTCTCTTCGCACAATGATTTAGTGTGTCCAAAAGGAGCATTCCCAATCTCAACAATTTACTTTAATTACCGAGCATGCAACGGTAGCCTTGGAAGTGTTTCGATCGGAATGATTCAAAGGCTAGAGTTGGTGATGAGTTTCTCCATCATGCGCACAATTATTTCTTCTCATAACATGATCATAGGTGATAGTATACCTTTGACCTTTAACACACACACACACACAAATATCTGAAATAGTACATTACCAAATATTTAAATACAAATGGTCAATGGCACATTTTATGTAAAAATAAATTCTGTTTTTATTCTCGATATTGTTGTCTCACTAAAAATATATACTGTAAGTTTGTTAAATGAAACAACGTAAATCACTTTTTTTTAACATATTAAAATTCCCATATTTATGTTATTAGATAATTATTCATTTATACTTTTAAGTAAGATTTAATTATGTAATTGGGACATTACAATTCAAAAAAAAATGTTTTTACACATTAATAATACTTAAAGCAAATCTTAAATTACATAAAACACTTACAAATCTTTATAATCATGCTATACGTCCAAGATATTTATTAATGGGATTCAATTATATTGACAGTAACAAGCACTCATAAAATTTGATTGCATGTTTAGCCCGTTCCGTCTAACTTGTTTAATCGCGGCGGCCCCTTGCATTCCAAAGCTGGGATTGTCACTGAACATTTCACAGCAAGCATAATTTAAATTTGACTCTCTTTTTTCTTTTTTATATCATTATTTTTTTTTCCTTTCTGACAAGACCAAAACTTCATTTCTGACTAAAAAAATCCTATTATTAAATTGACTATTGCTTCCACGCGTCTTAGACACATGAAGCCTCATAGTTGGGCTGCAGAGTTCAGAAGCACGATCTCATCTAATTATTTCCCTTGATTAATGTTTTTTCCCCCCTTCGGGTGAGTAATGGAGCGGAGGGATCTCCTCCACACATCACATATCATGACATGGGTAATGCAGTATGTGCGAGATGTCGTGTCCCCTGTGGATTGCACCTATAATTAATACAATGATAATCATTGCGATTTTGCGTTGCAGGGTGGAGTTTGCCCTCTACAAAAAGCTTTAATGGAATTTAGCGTGGCATAAACTTTAGCACGCCATCGTTAATTATAAGATAATAATCCCAGTAATCCATCACTCACCGTAGGAAGGGACCGACCTTTACGTTCTTTCCCCCCCCCCCCTTTTTATGACAAATGGCGCATTCAAACTTCTAAATTCAAAGCTTCAATAACTTAAATTTAAATTCTTTAATTGAGTACTTATATTCCCATTATTGCTATTACCAAGTCTAAGCAGAAAAATAATTGGCCACATGTAGCAGTTAGAAGTAGATATTGTTATTTTGACGTTTTGATACCTAAAAATAGTCATTAATTGCTTGAACATTTGCACTTTTCCTCACTTTGAGTCGTCGTATGGAACTTGGGAACCGTCCATTACAAGTACAAAATAGCAGGATACACGCAAAACTCGTTACCTTGCTCCCAAATGTGTTGCCTTTGCTCTCAAAATCGTTGCTCTTGTGTGTATCTTGTCCTTCTGTATCAGTAAATAATAATACTTATTTACTACATATGATGAATTCAAGAAAACATATTATTATTGTCATGACACTCTAATAATATAATAAAACTGTATTATTATTTTAATATAAATAATTTTTATTTACATAAATTGACATGTTTTAGCTTTTTTTATGTTAATCATCATACTTACTTACTAATTAGGGTTAGAAGTTATCTATTAACATGTTCATTTAATATATTTTATATTCATTATTTAAGTATTATTTAATTTAAATAAATTTATTTATATTTACTTTTAGTATTAATAAATTTAAAATATAATATTAATATAAATTGTTATTTATTAAAAAAAAATCACAATAAAAGATTTAAATTGAAACCAATATAGAAGAAAGTACTCGCTCGGTCTCGCGCTTCAGTAAATTAGAGGATGGAAATTATCAAATATTATCGTAGGACGCCGCCCAAGGTAGAAGTCAAGATGGGCTTTCAAAACAGCATTACCATTGATTTGAAATAATAAATAAAAAAAATTGGAGGTGGTGGCGGAGACTACAAATGAAGTTGTCCGGCCCACAACCGGTTGAAAGAGGGGGCATGAATAAACGGTTGAGAGCAACGAGCGTGCTGCAGACCCTTATTGCAATCTACAGAAACTCATGATTTTTTTTTTTTTTTTTTTAAAGTCATTTGAATATATTTAAAAGTGCTGAGTTTGTGGTCAACTCTGTCAACTTTAGGAACTGTATGGTTTATGGTATAGTTTTTTTTGGTTCTTTTGCTTTTCTTTTGTACATATCATATTAATGGAAATATAAAATGATGCTATCAACTTTGGAATGTCGCCAAGCACAATCATGAATCAGAGCAATAGCATTGTGTCGCTAGAAGCTTCGGTCTTCTTCAAAGCGAATGGTTTGGTCCGACAGGGACACCGACCACAAAACTCACCAGATACATATCGTTATTTGAGATTGAAAGCCACATCAATTAAAGTTGAAGGTTACATTCTCGAAATGCGGTTATAATCCAATCTCCGGCAGACGCTGGTGATCCATAAAATCTCTCTTTTTGGGCACTCAAGTGCAAAGGTCCACAAGCACTATCTACAGAGGAAGGAGAACAAACAGTGGCTCTGTTATAACCCAAAAAGGCCAAAATATATATATATATATACAAGGGACAAAACTACTTTGTCAATGTCACGCACTTGCGCATAGAACTGTTGTTTATGCCCCCACACATAATGAGGATGTTTGAAAAAATTGAAAGGTGTTGAAATTAATTTAAATTAATTATAGATTAAATTTTAGTACTTAAATAAATATTAAATAACTAAATTTATACATTTTAAAATTATTAATAAATTAATATTTAAATAAAAATTAGATTAATTGACTTTAATTTAATATAAATTTAATATTTAAATAAAGTTAAATATTTTTCTATTTGTTAAATAATATTTTATGTTTATATTATTTATGTGTGTAATATTTAACTATTATTAATTAAAGAGGACTGTGTGATGCTTTTCATTTTTTTCCTGCACTCAACTCATTTCTTCGGATGTGGGAGGGGAGACTCGGATACAGAGTTCATCCATGTTATTTTCCAAAGGTAAATAACATGGATGAACTCTGTATCCATTCTTACAATTCGAAGCTAAAATTTTACCTGATTCGTCTTCTATCTAAATTCGACAAACTCACCGACTCTATTGATGCAAAATCATTAATAATAATAATAATATTATTATTATTATTATTTCTATTATAAAATCCTCCAAATTTTGTGGGCATAACCAGGGACGGACTGGTCCCGCAAAATTATTATTATTTTTTTAATCTTTAAATTAAATACTCAAAAATATTTATTGCCACCTCATCTTACCTATTCAAAATGATACTAGAAATCTTTTATGACCACTAAATGACTGGAGAATTGCCCCTGACAAAAGTATATATATATATATATTCTTTAATATGTAAATTGCCATCCTCAAAAATATTTGTTGCCCACTCGGAGGTACAAAATCACAAAAAGTAAACACAAAATTAGACATTAAATTATATTATTTAATTATGACTATTAATTGTATCTAACTATTATAATTTTATATATATAGATTAATGTTTACATATATGTCTTTTTTTTCTGTATTTTTTTAAATATTTTTTATCAGAAATCCTTTTTGATCACTAATTAGCCTGAAAGATCTGGGAAAACACTAAATTATATTATTTAATTATGACTATTAATTGTATCTAACTATTATAATTTTATATATATAGATTAATGTTTACGTATATGTCTATTTTTTTGTTTTTTTTTAAATATTTTTTATCAGAAATCCTTTTTGATCACTAATTAGCCTGAAAGATCTGGGAAAAAAAAAAAAAAAAACTTTTACACTGCAGAAATTGCCAAGCAAAAAACTAATCATCAATCTTTTTTTTTTTTTTTTTTTTCCAATTGGTTTATTGCATCTATGAATCAGCATGATTAATCTGCAAAACCTACGTATACGCACACGCATGAACCCACCGCCCCCCTCTACAAATACCTTACACTACAACCCCTAAAAGAAAATTTTTATGTGTTATTACATTTAAATTTGTCCCTCGAAAATATTTTTTTGGATCTGTCGTCATACCTATGCCCTAGCCATGTGATACATGGGACTATTCAACCGAGGGGCATCCGCGCCCCTTTTGTGATAACTGTGATGGTCTGGTAAAAGTTTTCAAACAGAGAAAAAAATAAATAATACATACATACATACATACATACATATATATATATATACTTGTCATTGTTCATGTTATAGAAGTCATTATCCTTCACATTTGAAATTGTAACCACTTTTAGAATGCCTCTTCCACCAATAAGTCGATTTAATATTAAAAACTTTAAAAAAAAAAAAAAGGTATTTTCAACATATTGGAAGTCTAAAGTTTCAACACATTGAAAGTTCAAAGTCCTATATGATATTTTAGTCACAAGTTAGTGATATGTTTACATCGTGGTCTCGTTCGCAAAAATGCTCAAAAGTTCACCCATAACATAATTGTGATAACAGTCCCCAAATTGCTAACGGAGATGAATGCAATTCCCTGTCGAGAGTTTAGAATAACCTACGTAAATACTCCAGAAATCTATCGTTTCTCTTTCGGTACATCGGCAAACCGTCCTCTGTTTTTACATACAAAATTTGTTAGATGCCGCTGAAAAATTGTGATTACTACATGGTAAAACTTCGTGCTAAAAGGTATCCACATCCTGCTACAGACCATTATGCCTTCATCTATTCTTTATAACAGACCATAGATTATATACAACATAGATGCCGGTAAGCCTTCCGGCAATTGTGCATACTTTGAACTACTTGTAAGCCTATGCCTAACATCAAATTCAGTAGGTGTTACAACACCGCTACCTTTTATTAAGACTAGAGGCAGACATCTTCTTTTGTGTATGACTTTTAGCCCAGTTGAATTTTTCGTTCCGGCTCCCCACTCTTTGTCAGCTGTACATTGATGCAGGAATTGCTTCCCAAGAGAGCTCAAGAACTTGCAAGCAATATAAATGTAGGCCATGATTCTTCCTCTCCCCACAGAGCAAGCAATTTGATTTGATTGAGTCGTCTAATAAGTCTGCTGTCAGCGCCAAGTCCAAAATACCGGCCAAATTACTGAGCTATGGCCAAGTATCCCATACCAATTTGAGCCAGTCAACTTTGTAGCCTTTATCCTCAGTTTACATGCATTCTGAGTTACGAATTGCTAACCATTTTACCGTTCAATCATTTGATTGTGGCAGAATAACCCCAAGTAGACCTGCTTGAATGCATAATGGGTCCTTTGTTTTGGCCGGATGCCTCTACAACTCTTGCCCTCATCTCCAGATGGATGAGAGGAGATAGCTCATTTTCAATCTAGGACCTAGAAACCAGTAAAAATATGCATCTAAAGGTATAATTATTGTAACAATAAAGTTACTTTATTGTAACATCAAGGTCAAAAATTCAAGTCTGAAAATATCTCTGTAAAACAAGGGTTCATTCACTCAGATCCCCCCTTTCATACTTATAAAGCACATGAACAAATCAGAATTTCGGATTCAGCTTCTCAGTCCATTTGAAACAATAGAATTTTCAACATATTAATAAACCAGGATATTAAGCTGACTCCCTCAAGGAGGTTAAAAATCAGAGACTATCTTGTAAATATGCCGAGACAAATAATGCCATCACACAAAGAGACAAAGCTAACAATGGCCCAGCAGGAACCAGCTTTCTAGTGGCTGCAAGTCGTATACCTGGATAGTATCAAAGGTAAAAAAAGATGGAAGGGCATCAATGCCTAGAAGGGGTGCACGAGAGAGAACATATATGTTACATAGGATATCCAGGACTGTTTCCCTCTTGCACAAACGCAGAGATTACATACCAAATACAGAAGAGAACAGGAAGGCAGATCCAAAACCAACAGCATCACCAATAGCTTTAGTCTCCTGTGCTTGCATCAGAAAGTACGACTACAAGGAAAAACCAAACATATCCATTATAATTCACAACTAGAACACACAATATGTCATCGACCAAGGCTTGTAAGGGCATTCCAGATTACTGGTTTTGCTGCTTACATCATGCATATTGAACGTTCAACAACTCAATGCACATTATAATCAATCAACAACATCCCATTCCCCAAACCCCCCAACTCATCACACAGACTATTCACTTTGGAGTTTTATGTCACAACTGCCAAGCAGTGGATGCACATTCAGTAAACTACTCAGATAAGTCAGATCCATAAAAAAATTGAAGATAATTTTAACCTTGTGTCAAACAAGCCGAATGCATTGAACATAGGATGCTCACATTAATTATACTTGAAAGAGAAAAGCTTGAAGTGAAAAAGATGATGTCTTGTCATAGCACAAAAGGCATAGTTGCCAATGCCAATATCCCCTATCAAATGAAATCTGGGAGCCTGTTGAAACGGCCTTTGACCCCAAATATTTCCAACATTTTTTCCTACCATAGATAACTTGTCTTAAGGTTCTACATTTTATTTTAATAAAGCTTCAAGTTGTTCCCTAATATTATATTCTAAAACTGTAACTTCACATCAAGTTGGGTACAATTATCTGCAGCAATTAAGGCCAAATGTCATGGTAAACATGGCTCCTTTGCCATGATTTCACCAACAAATGATTTATAAATTTTGCAAAGGACACCAACCCCTGCTGACTAGACTAGATTAGATTATTTAACAACTAACCTACATCTTTTGCCTTTTCTTTTTTTTTTTCCTCTGGCAGATTTGAAAAGGGCATAGATTTATAAATTTTACGAAGCATACCAACGCCTGCTCAATAGATGTAAACAACTCACCAATTCTTGCAAAACAGGCTATCAAAAAAAGGGCTGATCAAAGCAGATTTGCAGACAAATTTCCAGAAAACTTTAACAAATGTCTAATTATCCATTGACAGATTTTCAAGATTTTCTCTTGCTTGAAAAACTCTTGATTTCCTTCTCTCCAAATTAGCCACCAAACTGCCAAAGAAATAACATCTAAAGTAATCTTCAATTTTCCCCTAGGGACATCCATCCCTGAATCCATGACAAAGAAATACATACATCTCAGTCCAGAAGATTCTAACCCAAACACAGTGGAGAAGAGGATGAGTGACTGCATCAAACCATCTATTCACAAAGTTCCTAACTCTCTTTCTCAAATTATGAAAAGTTACTACTAGCCACAGTAGCCTGCAATTAACCCAGTCTTTGCATGTCTTAGATTACCTGATTCCATCTACATTCCTGCAGCCATTTTATCACAGCCTTTAAATCTGTTGAACATAAGTAGAAGCTGTATTTTAACTACACGCAGTATGTGCTCTTGATACATTTTGTTATGCAAAGGCTTTAAAGGAATGTGTGTAGCAGTTTAACTTCTGTTAAATAAATTTCATATTTCCTAACTCCTAAGGGTTTCTCTTTCTTGTTGCATAACTTTCTTTCAACTTACTTTTGAAACAAAGGCCTTGAGTGGTACCATAAAATATAGATGAAATTAATGCAAACAGCAAGTGCTACCCGTGTGGATTTTTACTGGGTAAATCGTGTGTGTAAAAATATGTATGCATGATCTTTCTCAATGCACTACTGAACGACTAGTTTTGAAATCCTGAGCACTTAGTGATGCAAATATAGTCCTGATTCCCAAGCAAGACCAGGGATTGTTAACTGGCCAACTATAAGAATCAAGAACACTTGCAGAAAACATATTCTAATCAAGTCAGAAGGCTTAGGAATTAGTTAAGCAGAAGAGTGAAACTGTGCGGAGTTACCGTTGCCATGAGCGTGGCACCCGTCAATCCACCCAAAAGCGACCCTTTACTCTTTGATTTATCGACTGCACGAAAATTTTGACGAAAAAATATTAAAGGGAGAGGGACTTTGACGGCAGTAAACTGAGAAACTCGAAAATAAAGAAAACTTGGGAGAAAAGAGACAGAGAAGGAATGATGAGGAGGAAGTAGAACGAAAGAGGAAAGAGGAGGATATGGAAAGGTAACAGAGGGGTAAAAAGTTGCAGAAAAAGGACACCCATCCTCATTCTTCAATTGCCACCAGCGACATACAAATTACAAACCGGGATTGATTTTCTTGTAAACGCATTCAATAGCTATTAGCTAAACTCAGTAACAAAATTCTGCAAAAGCTATTAGATTAGATTGGAGTCAAGCACATAATAATTTGCAGAAGCTGACTGCGCCCCCTCCCCCCGTCTTCCCCCCCCCCCCCCCCCAAAAGGAAATAATTCTACCAGCAATAGCACAGATAGATTGTGTGATGTTTCATTTCCAGCAGTAACTTGCTCGTTGTCCTTCAATTTCAGGGTTCTACGGATGTAAATGAAATCAGCGAGACCCGGGGGGGTGGTGATGGGGGTTGTACGAGAGGGGAGAAAAAAAAAAAAGAAAAAACATAAAGGCTTTACAGGCAAAGAGGCCGCCGCCGAGAAGTAGAGCTCCGTAGGCGGCGGAGGTTGCGGAGGCGGCATCGGCCACATGACATTTGCAAGAAGGGGACTCGATAGTGGATCTTCTTCTTGTACTCCTTAAGAGGGCGGCAGAGATGCCAGACAAGCTTGTGCTTCGGTATGTCTCAGGAACTGGGAAAGAAATTACAAGCAATGCGGACGACATCCTCTTTAGTCCTTCCTCGCTCTCCTTCCCTCTCACTTGTCAAGTCGGGTCGGGTCAGGTCAGGGCACTCTATTTAGTATTCAGTTCGTTCACTGATAATATTTATTTTTAAGATACCATCACCGTAAATACCGTTCGCCCGGTTGGGCCGTCGCCAGCCAACTTTTGCGAGTCTGAGATACCACGGGGCCCGGTATTCGAGTTTTGGGCCCATGTTGGGTTAGGACGAAAATTGTCTATTAGGTTCGAAATCAATCTTACTGATGAAATGAGCCTTGCCAACCTATCCCCTCCATTGGGCCATGTTGGTGGCCTAGAATCTCCTTTTGGGTGGCACAACAACTTCAACCCAATTAACATGTCTGTTTGATAAACCATAGATATATATATACACACACACACACCCTTTCGATATTGTTTCTAATTCTAGTAGTACGGAGTGTAAAAGGATTTATTTGGATTGTGGGGATTTTCTAACATGTTGATGGGGAAGTGGGAACCTTATTTTTACTCTCTGGTTTTTGTTTATGTTAACGCTTTCACCCCCATTGTTTTTTTTTTTTTTTTTTTTTTTGACTTACGTGTAAGAAAAATAATATGTTTCCAAATTAAAATGTGACTCCTTCATTACATCATCTTACGACTACTCCCTTTTTTCTAAGATTATTTTTCTGCAATGTGTCGTCCTCATCATCCTATTTATATTTCAAAAATGTATTTACAACTACGAATTTTGCCAATGGCATGGATTTGTGAATTCTCGCTCGGGTGAGAAAAGGAAGGATATGGAATGAATATTTGCCTCGATAGCACGCCAGATTTGGGTGGCAGAAGGCCCCAGTAGTTAAGCGTGCTGCCCCAGGCAAAGCCCCGAGATGGCAAGCATGGCCCTTGCTTCTTCTAGGTCCACCTCACCGCTCCCAGTCTCGGATCCACCACTGCTGCCACGTCGATCGCTTCAAATCCGTCAACACCTCACTTTCATCACAATATGACACACTTACATACTTAAGGACGAGCATAAGCTTTGTGGTTCTCGGCATGGCACCATACAAGTGAAGTGCTCGGTTTAACAAGAAAATCTTTTGGAGTTGCTAAGAACGTGCTTACCTTAACAAGAAAATCATTTGAAGTTTGGAAATCAGCATTTGAAGCAACGCTAACAACATGCAGCATGGTTGATGGTCATCTGCATGTACAAATCCAGACTACATCAACACATGCATGTCATGTCAATAGATGTACTAGCTTTAGGACCTTTTTTATTGGACTCACCCTACACAATTAATAAAATAATAATCTCATTAATAGATAATGACATGTGAAGGGAAAATTAAATTTAACGGTGGTATGATGAAGTTGTTCTTTTTTTTGGGTCGGGAGGGGGGGGTGGTTGGCGGCGCAATTTTTTCCATAACAAAACGGACCATTGAAAGAGAACAAAATAAAAGACGATGAAGAAGAGTTGTTGTTGTTGGTCTTCATCTTGATGGGTCAAACGCAAACGTAAAGGTTAATTTGGGTCAACTAACAAATCGAAGCCTACGGAGTGAACCGGCTTAGTGAATTGAAAGAAGGCCCACGGCCTACTAGATCCATTACTTAATATACGGACATCGCGACACGACACAACAACGACATTCATAATATTAAAATAAATAAATAAATTCAAAATAGCTTATTTTGTTTTTGTTATTGTGAATCCGAAAGAAAACCCTTGCTCGCTGAGAGGGAGAGACTGGGAGTATGAGTCTGGTGGCGGCAGAGTCTTAACCTTTATTTTATGAAGAGGTGAAACTTGGGAAGGAAGGGGCAAAGAAATACAATACAAAGGCACTTCAAATCCAAGCCAAACGAGGATTTGGAATGAGGTGGTTAGGCCTAGGGGGAGGCGGCGGCGCCAACATCGTAATCGGGATGAGGAACATAAAGAGTACGGCGGTGAGGTACTTTTCGCGGAAACGAGCGGAAAACTTGAGGAAGATAAATCCAAAGGTTCCATTTCCAGAAGCTGCTTCCATCGCCCAATCCCTTTACCATATCATCAAGCAACATGGCCCCCTCTCTATTGCCAATACCTGGAATTATGCCAAGGTCTCTTTCCTCCCTCCCTCCCTCTCTCCCTCCATCTCTCTCTTTCTGTGAACGCTGTCGTGAAATTGTGTTTTTCTTTTTTTGGCTACTACTTGTTTTATATTTTATTTATGCGTATATTTCAAATGTCGATAAATGTCCGATACTGAAAGCTCCTTTTGCCTTCTGTTGGCTCTCCCTCTTTTTTCATTTCAATCATGTGTTGGCTCCTTGTACTCCACATTTTATATTCTCTTGTTGACTAAATAACTACTTCTATGCTTTGTTTTTTTTTTTTTTTTTTCTTGGCGTTTATAAGAGTATTCCTGAATTTTGAGCTACTTATCTATATACACAAACTTGTATACACACCTGATATAAAATTTAAAAAAAAAAAAAACAAAAACAAAAAATACATCTGAGGTCCAAAATTATTGCTTCCATAAACCTAGAGCTTGTGTGCTCGTGATGTAGGTCTCTGAATTTATATCCTTTCCTTGCCTAGCAATACATATTTTTTCACTTGGCCATAAATGGTATTCCCGTGTATTCATTTCATGACTGTTCTTATATTGGGACATCTCTGAATGTGGATCATGGGGAAATGTATCGTTGTTTTAGTTTGTCCTGTTTCTTTTGTGTTTGTGCAGTGCCATAAAATATCATTTGCCTCTCACCGGATAATATTCTTTCCCTTCTATGAAAGGATTTAAGTTTTTTAACAACAAAGCACAAGCGGACTACGCAAAAAAATGGAAGTAATGCTATGGTCACTGAGGCTTTTTAATGAGAGACATGGCTACTTGATGTGGACCAACAGTTCTAATCATTTATGTGGGCTATGACCACCCAAATTCGTGGGCCAATTTTTGTTTCGACTTGTAGCAATTGTAGAACACATTATTTCAGGAGCCAAAAAAAAAAAAAAAGTTCTAGGAAAAATTTTTAGCACTTCTGGCAATATTCAGAAACAGCACAAGGGTCCCTTCTGTATATTTTTGTGTCTATGTTATGTCCTTATAATTTTATCTGTTGTTTCATAACAGGAAGCTGATATTAATGGATTGAACAGCAAAACGCACATGAAATTGATGCTTAAATGGATGAGGGGGAGGAAGGTTCTTAAGCTGCTCTGCAGCCATGTAGGTTCTAGCAAGAAATTTCTGTACTCCATTTTACCGGAAGAGCTACAAACTGATAAATCAAAAGGTCCAGCAGAGCTGAAACTGCACACTGAGAAGCGCCCAATAAAGCAAAAAAATCAACACATTGAAGACATGTTGGGACCACCAATGCCATGGCACAAAATCTATTATTGTGTGCACAATTAGGTATCACGGTTCTTCAGACCAGTTGTCTCCTATGACAGTTAACTTCTGATGGATTCCCTTTATATAATGCCCTTTCCCCATCCCAAGTTGGGAGCTTTTAGTGTTCTCCTCATCTCATTGTTTTCTGTCATGATCTTGATGAGAAATCTCATAGAGTTGAGCTCATGTTCATATATGTTGCATTTGTTATCGTTTTGTAGTGTCTCCGATCATGAACTAGATCTTACTAGTCCAATAAAGTGTGGTGTCAAGATTGACATCTTCAATGGTCAAGTATACTGTCAGGCAGTGCATTAAGATGCAATTATGTGGCTTGTATGCTGCTGTGGATTCAGGATGAAGATATTTGACCTTGTGATTTTAGATCTTGATTTCAAGTGTATTGAAAGGTTTGTGTTGAAGCCAGGTTGTCAGTCTATTCATTCTTATCGACAAACCTGACTTGGAGACTGTTCCACAAAATATTTATAGCATAATCGGCTTGGGTTGTGCTTGTATTTAAGAATTTCAATGGCATCAATACCCATGCTATGATGTAGTGCATCCTAAAGCCTTTGTCGTCCTCGCATATACCAGTTTCTTCTCTCTTGCCCTTTCATGCCACCTTATTATTTGTCCCCCTAACTTTAGTCCTATTTGGTAGTATGTTTTGATTTGCATTGTCTTGGATAAAAATTAGTTTGCGTTGAGGTGGATAAAAGTTCGGAGCTAAAATATTGTTTGGTGATATTTTTCCCCCATTTCCCATATTTGCAAAGGTTAAGGCGCCTCCAGGTCTCCCAATTATACCGCGTTTATCTTGGAGGGTTAACTTCAAATTAGTTGAAAAACACTACTAAAAAGAATTATTATAAACTGAATGCTTTTGAGTCTCTTTTGTTTTGTTTAACTTATTTATTTTAATTTGTTTTATTTTATATATTAATTTTTTTCATAAAGGAGAACATGTATTATTATTGTCATTTCCTTCCGGTTGTGGCAGAATTGTTGGATGGATGATCCATTATTACGGGGATTTTCGGACTGAACGAGGCTGCAAAAACAGGCCCCCTAATTGTTGATGCACACCATATTTGTAACACGCTGAGTTCTCAACCCCCGAATTCAGATCACTGCCCAGATTGACAGACTACAGAAAAATGCCAGATGTTAGAACTTATATTTTGCTTTTATAAGAGAGATAACGCAGCAACTTACGCAGTGTACAGTGGTCAGGAGCTGCACATTCCACTCTAACTAACTTCCATATGATTCGGGATTACTGGCGAAAATTAAGGCAAGGAAAGAGGATTTAAGGGAAGCAAAGAAGCAAATCAAAATGTTGAATGATAAACAAGCTGGGTAGACCTTGTAGACTACTAGCTGAAGAGCAGTATGAATTAAGACAGAGGAGTTAATATATTAGATCATTACATACAACACGTCATGCAATACAACGATGTCACAAGATGAAAATGAAGCACCTGGAAGGCTAACCATGCACTCCAAGCTAAGTAACTTTGTTAGAAGGATGGCAGAGCCTTGGATCCAGTCTTGTGTAGCAATAACATACTTCTCCCTCAAGCCGTGTCCATCCTTGCTATGTGTGGACGGACCAAAAAAATAACACGTGGTTTTGTTTTTCTCATTTTAGTACCTTCAGCCTTCAACGTTAATCAATTAAGAGTTTATCCTTCAATGTTTAGTATATAATGACACACGCACACACGTGACAATATGGCAAACCAGATTTTATTATAAAACAGTGAAACAAAATTTCCTCCAAATTATGTTGAATCGAAGCCAAGTTAGATTAACTGATGAAGAGGAAGCATCTGCATCACAGGGTAATAATAATCAGAGTGCAAAATCCAAACTCATTGCTAATGCTTACTATTCTTACTAATTAATATATATATATATATATTGTAGAGATAGCATATAAATAATCTTACACTAAATAAATTTATTTTATATATATAAAAGATCACAATGAATTTTTTTTTCTTCACTCATATTTAAAATTAAATTAATTCCACACATATTTATTTAACAAAACTTTAATAAATGGTTCTTTAATTGATTAAGGTTAGAACATCGGGACATCAAAATGACACGAATGAAAGCACGTAGTCTTTAATGGTAATTACGTCTGAACCACAGAGTTATCAAAGTGAACTTTTTCTCTTCTTTCATCTAAAGACTGAGGAATTCACGAAAAATTTATACATGCAAAGCAGGGATACATCATTGGGAGAATGGAGAACTCACGAATAGTTGTGTCATTGTAGACTAGTTCAGGATTTGAACAATGGGCAACCAAGGCACATTCATATTGCTAACTGGCAAGTCTTTTAAGGTTGCAATAACTTCCTGATGATTGGAAGACCAGTTCTGGGTGGAAGATGCATATTGCTTTAGGCCTCCAACTATTTTGCATTCGGATATGGAGTAGAAAGGTTCAGAAGTAAGCCATATGTATCGTTGGGATTGTTACACAGAGTGATTTCTTTCTTTGACCGGTACTACAAATTTTAATTGCAATTTGTTGATGATAATCCTAATTGTACATCCAGTCATGCAAGACACCGACCTTTAAGTTGATGTGACACGCGCGCGTGCACATACACACAAGGAATAAAATTAACGTTTGATCAAAACAATGTATCAATTTGAAAGTTTTAGTGAGGAGGGATTTTTTGATGCCATTTTGTTCTCAATCTGAAGTAGGAAATCAAAGGCGAGTAGCATTGCAAATGATTCACTTATTTCACATGATGATACTGGATGCGTAGATTGGTATTCCGAACATTAGACGACTAGGATAGAGGCCCCGCCCCACCGGTCGTCGGACAAGTCGTGTAATGACAAAGTGATCGTGCTTGGTAATCCTCTTCTTGTTTGTTTGTGTACTAGCTGTAAGTTAAAATATCAGCTATCCCGTTTTTCTTGCGAGGACAAGAATCCCCTGCTGCTCATTAACACCTTATCCTGCTACTTCTTTTTATTTCTTTCTTTCTTTCCTTCTTCTTTATTATATATATATATATATATATATATATATATATATATATATATATATATATATATCAAACCGTTTCTCAAAACACAACATCACGGCGGGCAATAGTCAAGTAGGACACGGGACTTGCCTTGTGGTAGCTGAGTAGTATCAATAAATTAATCTCTTGGGTAGATCTATGTTATTTCCGTCTAAATATTATATTTGTAGGATACTATGAATAAATAGACTATTTAGAGAACATTTAGGAATTTGGTCAGAACTTTAGAGAGTGGAAGTGATCATTCCGTTAAGATTTATTAAGATTCACCCGTAACTGAACTGACTTGAACTGCTCGACAATTCCGGCGCGATTATATTCTAGGGTTTTCGGGTCATAAAAATTTAGTGCTACCCACAAAAAAGAAAAGGTCACAATCAGATGCAGAATGCGGGCCCCATCTCAGCTGGCATCGAGGGTGGCTCTGGCGGCCGTGACCCTCGCATGAATGAAATGAAGTTGACCTAGATAAGCAGGACAACACCCAATTGTCTTCTCCTCAACACCAAGATGGCGGCCGTCAGGGCTTGACAACGAGGAATTCTACTGCTCTGCATCTCCTCCAAATCCTTCTCCCTCCATACTCTTCAAAATCATACAAACTACAGCTCCGACTACCTTTTTCTTACTCTTCCCTCCCTGTCTGTTTCTCTTCTTTTTTAAGAAAAGAAAAAACAGAGGAGTAAAAAAGAGAAAGGGGTGAGGGGTGGGAGATGGGGGAAGAAAGTTGAAGGTAGGTGAGATGCCTATCTATATAATAAATCAACCAATCAATCGGGTTTTGGTTTCTAACAGTTAAACCAAATTGGATGCCACTCTTAAAATAACCCATTAATTACATCACCATCGTCATCATCATCTCCTCACCCATCTGACATTTTTTGACAAGCCTGTGATCGGTGGGTGTGGCCACCGAGCAAGCGATCAGTTCAGATGTTGGGTACCCATACATATACATGCATGAAACCTTAGAAGGCCGCGGCGGGCTAAAGTGTCCTAGACTTCAGCAAAAGTCACCCTAAGCGAGCCTTCGAATCGCGCAAGATGGAGAAGCTCACAGGCACGTCAAGACCCACCAACCCCCGTTGGTTTTGTCCGGAAACTGGGGTTTATAGCAGCACGCACCCCTCCATTCCCTTGCCCACCGACCCTTTTCTCGATGTTGTCTCCCACATTTTCTCCCACAAACACGATGGTCACACGCCTCTCACTGATTCCTTATCTGGGTCTTCGATTTCTTACTCAGAACTCTTTCCTTTGATCAAATCCATTGCCTCTGGCCTCCAAAAAATGGGTATTAAGCAAGGTGATGTTGTTTTGCTTTTATTGCCCACTTCCATTCACTTTCCTATTGTTTTCTTGGGTGCTTTGTACATGGGTGCAATTGTTACTCCCATGAATCCGCTCTGTAGCATGCAGGAAATCAATGAGCGAATAACTGATTGTAATCCTTGTGTTGCATTTACGGTGCCACAAAATTTTGGCAAGTTACAATCACTGGAGATTCCTGTCATCAGTGTGCCGGATAATGGTATTTTGGATGACAAAAGAGTCGAGTTCCGAGCTTTTAGTAAATTGCTTTATGGTAATAGTGATATGGCTTTGAGTCCGGTTATTATGCAGCAAGATACAGCAGCAATAGTGTATTCATCAGGGACTACTGGTGCTAGCAAAGGTGTTGTGCTTACACACAGGAATTTTATATCGATGATTGAGCTTTTTGTAAGGTTTGAGGCTTCACAGTATGAGTATCCGAGTGACAAGAATGTTTACTTGGCAATCTTGCCAATGTTTCACATATATGGCCTATCACTTTTTGTAATGGGATTGTTGTCGTTGGGGTGTAGCATTGTTGTCATGAGAAAATTTAAGGTTGAGGAGGCAGTGAAGGTGATAGGCAGGTATGAAGTAACTCACTTCCCAATTGTTCCACCGATATTGGCAGCACTAACAAGGACAACAAAGGGTGATTGTGGTAATAGCTTGAAGCAGGTTTCGTGTGGGGCAGCTCCTTTGTCTGGCAAAGCCATACAAGAGTTTGTGGATACTTTCCCTCATGTTGATTTCATTCAGGTATGCATGTGTCGCCTAGTTTGGAAGTATCAGAATTTTGCCTTTTGAAATCCCAATTGGATCATTCATTAATATTCAGAAACTTATGATTTATTTTCTCTTTGTTTTGTAATTTACAGGGCTATGGAATGACTGAGTCGACTGCAGTAGGAACTCGTGGCTTCAATACCAAAAACTTTAGGAAATATTCTTCTGTAGGGCTGTTGGCACCAAACACAGAAGCCAAAGTGGTGGATTTGGAGACTGGTTCTTTTTTGCCTCCTGGTGGCATTGGTGAGCTTTATTTACGAGGGCCAGCAGTTATGAAAGGTAATAAACTTAAGATACCTTAAAGTTCAAGAACTTGTCATTGCATAAAATGCATAATGTAGTACATAAAACCATGTTTCGGCAGGTGATATGATACAGATTTGTCCTTTAGTCTCCTTCATTTCATTATCTTTCTCGTTTGGTTGGATAAAGTTATAAATGCTTCTTTCTTTTGTTTCTATCTTTTGTCTCTATTACCCGTGAGCTAAAACAATGCATAGCTGCTAATAAGTAGTCCAGTGGAATCCGCACCTACCTTCTCCACAGAACTCCAATGATTATGCACAAGCATAAGGGGAAATCGAACTCATTCTTGTTGTTCCATATAGTGCCTAAGCATGAGTTTAATGATTGGTACTTGTATAACAGTTATCTCAAATGAAATGAAGGCATGTTCAAACTTTGATGTCACTGTAAACATTTCAATACTGTGAAATTATATAACAATGAAATAAAGTATAAAAGTTAAGCGCATGAATTTTTAAACACATGATCTAGCACATTTTTACATTGAGTTGTTGGGTTGGATCATGGTTTTTCTTAGAAACATTTCACCTTGAAAAGTCCGTAAAAACAACTCCTGTTATTTATTGCCTTCAACTGCCTTTCTCCACAATCTTTTGACAACAACCTTTTTTTTTTTTATCCTTTTGTTCTTTTTTAACATGTTATTAATTTAACTTGGTTAATTTCTCTCAATTTCTAGGTTACTTAAATAATAGGGAGGCAACTGCACTGACAATCGACAAAGATGGTTGGCTGCACACTGGGGATATCAGCTACATTGACAATGATGGCTATTTGTATCTCTTAGATCGCTTGAAAGAGATGATCAAGTACAAGGGATTCCAGGTAACAATTTCACCTCCTGTATTGTGTAGAATAATGTGAAATGCCACCGTTCAATACAAGTGGTATGCATCCTTTCTTCAGTAACATAGCTAATTAATAGGAAAGAGCTCTTGTCGTGCAGACAACATGAGTGTGAAATTAATTATGTTTGTGTGCATATCTTGAAAAATTGATCCCGATATATGTTGATCTGTTCAAAATTGTTGCAGAGCTACTGATTTGTGTTCTGTAACTTGTGACTTCTGCAGGTTGCTCCTGCTGATCTAGAGAGTGTATTGATTTCCCATCCTGAGATACTCGATGTTGCGGTAACTTGGTAAGTTGGACCATTAACTTGACTTCAATAATTACCAGACTAGTTAAGCGTGGTGACAAAGGACCATCAATAATAATGGATGACTATGTCCAATCCCCTCTAAGTAATGGATGGTCTTACAGACTTCCAGCTCATGAATATTAACATACAGTGTCTCCAGTTGGTGATTTTGTTGGTAAGCAAACCCATTTCAAACATACATAGTTTCTTCATCAGAATTGAACATTTTTTCTAAATTGCTTTGCTTGCTTGCCATAAACTATTCATTTTGATGAACATTGTCATAAACTATGTTATGAGCTTGTCATCATTGTATAATGTAGTGGCCCTCATGAAGAATACGGGGAGATACCGGTGGCATTTGTGGTCAAGAGGCATGGAAGCATGCTAACAGAGGCAGACATCATGAATTATGTTGCTGGGCAGGTTTTTATCCCGAGCTTGAGGATTTCTCTGCAAACACATATGCATGCATATCTGCCCATTTATAGGCACAAAAAAAAAAAAAGGCATACATCTCAAGTTTGTACTGTCTTGTGGGAAAATTAGATTGATCAAGTCTATTTTCAGTAGTCAAGGTTTGATATTTGACATTAAATAATATTATGGTGACACTAAATATTAAGGTCACATAAATATTAGACGGAAAACTAATCATTCAAACATTATTATTGTCACGGTCTATCACGAAATGACAGATTTGATCTACCTGATAATTACAACTTTAGCTTTTATGCATGCTTAAGGTGGATAATCAAGGCTTTATAACATGTAAAGTTCCTTTTCTGATCAGGTTGCCCCTCACAAGAAGGTAAGAAAAGTGGTGTTCAGAGAATCGATACCGAAGTCTGCAGCTGGAAAGATCTTGCGAAAGGAACTCAAAAACTCATTGACTTCTAAACTATAATGCCTCTCTTAGAACGAGGGGGTCCATACCAATAGATAGAGCCCAAGTAACACAATTCAATTTATTAAATCCAGTTGACATTTATTCAATTATTAAAATTATATACATCATAGAAGCTTTAATTGTCATGTCCTCCAATTTTTAAATTTACTGTACTTCATATATCATTTTTTCTTATGGAATTCGGTTTTACGCATAAATTTTTCTCCAACTGTGCTAGTTAATCTTGTGTTCCTTTTCTTTTCTAATTAGAAGCCATTTAAAGTGGGACAGTCGGCCATATTACTAGGAATATGACCCAATAAGCCACATTCTAGCTCTTATTGTTTTGTATTTAACCGGAGGCTTATCGAGGTGTGATATGTCTAACATGAATAACTCTCTCTTGTTTTTGTTCTTTTTTTTTTTTTTTTTTTTTTTATTGGGTGAGAATAAGTTAGAAACTTTATTCACTGGACAAAAAAAAAAATTCCGTACATCACTATCAATAAGAGGGAAAATATGGCCAAGACTACAACAAACAATCTCTTCGACATTAGAAAGTGCAACTTTTGCCAGTGCATGTGTTACAACGTTAATATCCCTTCTAACATGTTGTAGGGCGAAGCTGGGCAAGACCCTTGCGTTCTCCGCAGGTTGGCCCAACAGCTATGTGTCCTTTTGTCACAGATCCCGGCTATCTCAACTCTGCGTGTCACTCTTTTTTTTTAATTACAAATTTCCTTTTACCCCCTTCCTCTGGTAGCAACTGTGTCCTACAGGTTGTGATAAAGTCTCTAGCTGTCTTTCTGTTTGTTGAATTTACTAACGTCTTACTCTCTTCGAACCTCATTCGTCTATATCTTTTCTATATTCTGGCAAAAATGGATTAGAAGTTAAAAAACAATCATCTAGGCTATAGCTGAGATTGATATGTTTCTCAGGATCTGTCAGCAGGACAAGGAAGAGTTTCTCATAGATCTTGGATGCAAGTGTAAAGGTTGTGTCGCAAGAGCCCACCACTCACGTACTGACACTTGGTGTCGTGCGAGAGGAGTAAGTCGTTCATCATGCCAATTGCAGTCATTAAGTTGGAAGAGTTCTTAGTAATATCTTAATACTGTTTAACGTTTTTGGCACAGCCTGAAAGGTGTGATGTCTCGTTGTAGTTTCCGTGAACGCTTGAGCATTTCTTATTGATTGCAGCAAGAATTCTGATAAAGCAAAGGAACCAGTTGATGCTTAGAATTTGTGGTTAAAAATAGACGTTGTTTCTGGTTTTTGTCTCATGTGTTTTTTTGGGAACAGACCAACTACTGGGCTTGGAGGATTGACCCAAAAACTTTAGACCGCAAGATCGTGAAAGGGTAAGGGGATTATCGTTGTGCATCCACATGCGTTGTGATTATGCTCGTGGAAGTAATAGTCATTGACGTGAAAATCTGGTTTATATTTTTGGAACAGGGTTGTTTTAGTCCGCTTTGGGTGGCATTCACAATTCTTATCGGTGGTCTCTTGTTGGATGTGTTGATGTCCGTTACTCTTGGTGTTTCTGCTCTACCTGTTAACATAATTATTGGTAAGTGCACAGGATTAATTTTAGGCACTTCCAGTAATCTGGATTTGTTGTTAACTCGAGCTGCATGTCCAATTGTCCAAAATAAAGAAGATGCTCTAACTCTATGATGTTGATGCAAAGATGGAAACATACAGGTGTTATTGTTGAGCTGGGACTTGGAGCTGCTCTTAGGCTAGCCCTGGAGTTGTGTCATGAGTGGAATTTCAGGAGAGCAGCACAAAGGGTTGATGCCAACGTCAATCTAGGGTATCATTCTGGTTGATAATTAAATCTGTACAGAATGCGAATTAGAAATCAATAATGGACTCTTAATTTGTTTACTTTAAAGTTCATTTTCTAGGGGAATTGTTATGGACTAGTGATCCGTGTGATCTTATGTAGGCACCATTTTGTTGGGAAACTTTATTCTCCGTAGACCACCTTTCGGTTTTATGAAGCTGACTTCAAAAAGTAGAGCTCTCTTGCTGGACTAGCCATCTAAAGCTAATGGTGACCGGTTCAGATTTCTACCCAATCTTCAGTTTCGACTAATTCTCTTTAGAGGAAAGCCCACTCCTGCCAATTACTCTTGTCTGAACCTTTGGAAGAATCAATCGACTGAACACTGAAACTCTCGGCAAGGCTATCATTCAATTTTCTTTCTGAACGTATGCCAGTTAGCGTATGTGCTTGCGGAGGCATGTAAGAGCACACCAGCCTTAAGAACAAGGTTGGAGCTTCATGCACCTCTGGCTTTTGCTGGGTGTGTGCATTTTTGGACATTGTCATAGCCGCAAAAGAAAAAGAATGTGGAAAACGGATAACATTTTTATTTTTTTTCATCTGGTAGGTTTGATTGTCCCAACAAATTCAATATTCAACATATCAGTGGGTTAGCTGTTGGAACCCTCCACACACGCCCCAAGAGCTCTCCTGTGAGGGCCGTGGTGGCCAACTTCAACTCACGTGTCTCCTTCAGGTTTCGGGTAGTGTTGGGGGATTGAAAGAATGCAAACAGGGGGCGGAGAGCGGAAGAGGCAAAGGACTATAAACATGTATAAAAATAAGAATAAGGGGATTTTGCTTGATTGTAATTAAAAAAAAAATAAAAAATAGAGGAGTGAATTTTCCTTTTGCAATCCTAAAGACTCGGTGGGCAATTTTACAAATCTTTGTTTTTCTATCTCATGGAACTCTTACATATTTATTTATTTTGGCATCTTTGTATTGATTTTATCAAAAATACGTTAATTATTGTATTTATAAAATTATTTATTTTATTTATTAAAATCAAATCATCACTTACATTATTACTTCTTCAAGTAAAAAGTAATGCCTACCGAGCCCAACACATTTTTCTTACAGCCCTGGGTTTTGCTGCTCTCAGTTTTCTCTGTTTTCTCAATCAAAACAATAAACTTGGGCGATTGCGTGTACATGTGTGGGGCTGGCCCGCGGGAGCAAAGAGATTAGAAACACTCAAAGGGAGCGCCCCCCGGGGGAGGGGGCGCGGGGGGTGTCGTGTCGTATTTCCATTGGGTTAATGACGCCGCCATTCAGATTAAAAGTTTACGCGGAGAGATCTGGGTGACTTTGCAAAGACCTGTATTTATTATAATAATAATAATTATTAAATAAAAATATAATTTACCTGTAAAATAAATAAATAAATTTAATCTTATTATTATTTTATAACCAAACCGTGTGGGGTTGCCCATCGAGTACTGCTACGGTAAAACCTTTATCACATTCATCGTGACGACGACATCGGGAACAATATTCATTTCATTTACCTCTACGGAGTCTCAGTTTTCAGTCTCTCGATCTCTCTGTGGGGCTCAGGCGGCTGTGTGTTTTTGCCTTGGTGTCTTGTCGATCGATAGTCAAGAAGGGCAAAGAAAACCAAAAACTAAGAGAAGAGGAGGAGGAGGAGGAGGAGGAGGAGAAAAGGAAATGGGAGTGGAAGTGGGAGCGGGAGTGGTGTCAATGCAATCACTGCCGCTGGGATTTAGATTCAGGCCGACGGATGAAGAGCTGATCAACCACTACCTGAGGCATAAGATCAATTGTCGCAATTCTGAGGTCCGAGTCATCCCCGAAGTTGATGTTTGCAAATGGGAACCTTGGGATTTGCCTGGTCCGTCCTTCCTTCCCTCACTCTTTCTTCCTTCTCCATTTCTTCCCCCTACCCCTTCCCCCCAACACCCAACCGTTTCCTCTCCTCCAAATCCTTCTTCCTTCTTACTCTTCAAAATATACAAACTCCAGTTCCAACTGCTTTTTTTTTTCTCTTCCCTCGCTCTTTATTTCTCTTCTTGTTGTCAAGAAAAAAAAAAAGTTGAAGATAGTTGAGATGCCTATCTATATAATAAATCAACCAATCAATCGGGTTTTGGTTTCTAACAGCTAAAACCAAATTGGAAAATAACAAAACCAGTTGGGTTCTGAGGCCGACCGTTCTGAATCTTGATTTTAGTAAAGTTTTCTTTTTGTCTTTTTATTAGGCTTAATTTCGTTTATTCCCCCACTCCGAATAAATTCCTCCCTTCCCCCCCCCCACCCCCAAACTTCCCTTACATCTGGCAATTTACCTTTCCCTTTTGTACAAAGATTCAATTATTTTTTCTTTGATTTGATTCCGCAGTTATCGCATATCTCATGTTTGAACCTAGTATGCATAATAGTCATCGTAGGTCTAATACCATACCAGTGTCAGCCAAATTCAAAACTACAGTTAATTTGGGCTTTGATTTTGACTAATCCCGCGCCGCTTTACTAATTTTGGGGTTTGAATGTATACACGTATGAATAATTGAATATGTATATCCTTCTCCCCCTTCTTGTTATGTGTTGGTGAAGTTTTAATTTTTCGGTTTACACTTTCTTGGAAATGGAATTCTTTGTGACAGGACTATCGGTGATAAAGACGGATGATCAGGAGTGGTTCTTCTTCTGCCCCCGAGATAGAAAGTACCCAAATGGCCACCGGTCCAATAGAGCTACAGAGGCTGGGTACTGGAAAGCAACGGGCAAGGATCGCACCATTAAGTCTCGAAAGCCCGGTACCAGCCCTGCCTCGATTGGTATGAAGAAAACGTTGGTCTTCTACAGAGGTCGTGCTCCTAAGGGTGAGCGCACCAACTGGATTATGCACGAGTACCGTGCCACCGAAAAAGATCTTGATGGTACTGCTCCTGGCCAGGTCTGCTCTACCAATTTCCCTCTTTGACAAACTATTTATTTGTCTAGTCAATCATCCAATCAGAATCACATTACTGCAAACTAGAATCCTTTCTTTTCCTTGTCCTTTTGTTCAGTTTGCAGGCACTTCTCTTTCCCTAGGTTTGCTGATTCCAATGTTTTTGCCAAGTATTTTAATTTATTGATGAGGTTTTGGGGACACTGATAGCTTTTGCATTACCTTATTTTTCCAATTTCTTTCTTCAGTTTTTTCACAAAGTTACCTGTGCCAAAGTTTGTATATAATGCTAATTCTTGGCCGTTGGTGTACCTTGTATTCCTTTTTAACTTAAAGCTCTTTGCCCCTTTGATTAGTGTGCTTGTGTTTGATTACATTGTAAAACCAGTCAGCTCCTCATGCTCAATCTCCTTCTACATGGCACAGGGTGCTTTTTTCCTCTGTCGCTTGTTTCGAAAACCCGAGGACAAAACAGATGCTGCAAAATACAATGAAGCAGAGCAAACTGGAGACTCTCCAGTCACTGTTAAGTCCTCTCCTGATGATACTTCCTCAGATATAGTCCAGGAAGCACCAACTCCCGATATGCCAGCAATTAAGGAGTCAGAAGGCTTAAACAGATTGTTGACAGATAACACAGAAAACATGACCCCTACCACTGTTGTAACAGCTGATAGCTGTGGCAATAGTCATATGACTTCTGATGTTGAAGATCAAACAGCAGAAGTCACAGCTGTAAAGGTGAGAACTGGATTCTGTTATTTTGCCTATTGCACCCTCCATAACTCCAGCAGAATGAGAAATTTGATGTCTTGATTTTTTTGTTCTTTTCTTTTTCCCAACTTTTATATGCAGGAATGTCTGCCGCTCGAGGACATTTCTCAACTGAATGAGCCAAGATTTGGTCACGTTGATTGCAAAGTGTTCTCGCCAATACACCCGTCTTACTCGTCTTATGCCAGTGATTTCGGCAATGATGACTTTGGTTGGCATTTTCAGTATGGCACTTATGAACAGGATGCTTCCCTCACAGATTTGTTAGGTGAGGTCTTCTACAACGGTGATGAGTGTCTTTTTGAAGATGCAACTGGTCAAAAGAATAATGTTATTGGAAGTGAGACAAAAATGGGAGGTTTTCTGCCTCAGTTCCAATTTGATGGCAACCCTGCACTTGGCAACTTTGACATTGATATCACCCAAACGCAGGTAAAAGTAGCATCTTCTGCTAGTGGTCAGGCCCACATCTTTGGTGATTTTGGCTGATATATTTTGAACCCTGCATAGGTCTTTGCTATCAAAATCAAGATCCATATTATTATAGTTCTACATTGTTGTTTTTCTCGTTGAGCATTTTGATGTAGTAGATATGTAGTCATTGGTAAACCTCTGATATTAAAAATCAACCTTTCATGTCTTTCATGGGTACGAGCAGCAATTTGATAGCACGGAACAACTGCAGATGCAAACTCCATTGATATCTCCCTGGGTTCAGGCATCTTTATTTGACGCAGAACCTGAAAGTAAAACTATTGGTGACGTTGATCTTAATTCTGCTGTGCATGGTGCTTCATCTGGCAATACAGGAATAGGCTCATCTTTTGGTGTAGACAGTTGTATGGAAGAGTTGGCCGATCAGATGAATATTGTAAACTGGGACAGTGATTTTGGTGGCACTGGAATTAAGATTAGAACCCGCCAACCTCATATCCGGCCAAATTCAGACAATGTGGTCTCTCAGGGTACTGCTCCAAGAAGAATCCGTTTGCAGGTGAATTGTTTGAGCAGATTGAGTGAGAATTTCCACAGTGAAACTGAAGATGAAGTAAAATCAGCTGTGACAGAGGTTAATATCATCTATGAACTGATATTGATGTCAATCCTTGTCATTGTACATCAACAATTTCATGCTCTAGATCTCTGTTTCCATGATATCAATTACTTGAGGCTTTTGGTTGTGATTTGTGCAGGTCAATGATGTCAATGAAGAGATTTGTGCATTAGACAAGCAGCTGAAAGAGCTCGCACTGCCCAATATCAAAGGGAATGGGGACATTGCCGTAGAATCCTCTAGAAGTTTGACATTGAGGGTGAAACATAAGGGTGAAACTGAGAGCAGTCGGATAGAAACACCAGCAAATTTGGATTTGCCTCCTGGAGAGGCACGTCGTGCCCACATTTCGGTATCAGTTCGTCTAGTCTGTGTTGTTGTGGCCTTAATTATGGTCATAGGCTTTGTTGGAGTGTGCAAAAGCCTTTTATTATGCTCAGAGGCTATGGCATGGGGGAGTTGGGCAAAATAGATGGCTTAATGTATCCATTGTTGAGAAGAGATTTGAGGCATTTGTAGTTGCATATAAAAACGTGCAGATATTATAGAATGAAAGCTAGGCAAACAATAGTGTGTAATGACTTATAATAGTGTGTAATGAATTATTGTTGAAGGACTTGTACAATGTGCACAGCAGTGATGGCAAAGCCAGTTGGCTTTGCTAGACGAGCCATTGGAGTTGTTGTGTTGAATTTCCAACTAGATGTTGAATTACATCGTATACAAGGTTGGACTAAGAAAGTGCAGTTGTGGGCAGGAGCAAGAAAATTTTCAATCGAGGGTCCGTTTGTGGGCGTAGGGGCGCGGAATGGAAGCAAGACTTTTAGGCTTTTTATTTCTTTGTTTTTAACCCCTTTTCGGGATAATGAATGAATGTGGGGTGTTTTGAGGAGCTCGGCGGTCATACACATTCAATCTGGATGCTTTTTTGATAGGCGTGCGATTGGGTTTCTGAAGATTGATGAGCCTGCAGCATGTCACTCGTTTTAGAATCGTCGAGTTTCTTCTGTTCATCATGCCTGATTCCTGATATTATCGGGATGTTTTTCCGTTTGTGAAGGCCAAAATGTCTACAATTTGCTGTCCAGTGATTCGTCGCAGGATATAAGATTCTTGGAGCAACTTTAACCTTAATTAGATGTCTGCATGCTTCGGTGATGTAGACGAGTTCTACGCTAGATGTCAATCCTTTGTGTGTTTTTTTATTGGGGCCGGGGGGGGGGGTATGTTGAGTTGTTGGGTGTTACTCTCTCCACTAATTATTATTGTTGCATGTTAAAAACGGGGGAAATATATATTCTTTATTGCTCGAAAATGAATCTTCTGGTGACAAGTAAAAATGGCATGATGTTTTCATAAAAGGTTTTACATCAGTGACTGCGAGAGAGAGAGAGAAGTGTTGTGTTTTTGGGAGACCCACTGCTTGGGTGTGGAAACTTTGAGACATAGGATGCCTAAATTCAAGCCATTGCATAAGATGGCAAGTCCTTCCTTTTCTCTGCAATATATACTGGATGATAGATTCAGATCATTGACCAGGCTTTTTAAAGGACATAAAATTGATGAACTACGATGTTTCACTGTTGAAGAAGAATCTGTGGCTGAGGCTGAAGCAATGCTATGTTACCACGAAGTATAAAAAGCATCGAAACCCAGAAGTTACCCACCCGAAACAGTGAAAAGCTGTTGTTAGTTTACTCGAGCTTCCCTTTAAATCGTGTTCCTATTTTTCATTCCGTCTGCATCTTTTCATGCGTTCGGCCTTGAGCCACACATGATGCATGCTGTGCTGTGGGCTAAGGTGCAGATTTTTTGGGCGTGGGGTTCAATGCTGTCGCATCTGGCTGCAAAAGATGCCATTGCCTGGCTTCTTTTTAAGTTAGGCCTAACCGATCATAGGACATTCAAATACATTTATTCTGGTAACTAAAAAAATTTAGCATAGTAAAAACATTAACTATGGGTCCAGACTGGGACTTACCTGTTTAATTGTTCGATTTAACTTCTTTTATATATAGAAGACTCCCCACATTCGCAGTAAATTTCTTACTTTCAACTTAGGCTGATCGAATCTGAAACCCTCTAATATATTCACCATAAGTTCCCAAAATTATCACGAGGGCCACTGCCACAACAATTCGAACCTAAGCTGAAATGGGGATATAAACCGAATCACCATCAGCCTCTCTTGTGGTGGTGGATCAGATCAGCCGAATTACTATAACCGACAGGGAAACAACTCTATGCCTTTGCTACCGAAATGGGCCTCTGCTTCAGACTTTGATCAATTTTACATCTTCAAAGGCCCACTGGCACCTTTCCCCATATTCCATGTAAAATACATTCCCCCACAACCCAATCTCGGAGACAGCAGATTACCGACTCTCAGGCCCAATCTCTTCTCTTGTTTACTCCCTCTCCACCTTGACCGTCTCTGGCCCCAACTTTCCTCCATCAAACACCCCTCCAACACAAGATGTCACATTGGTTTTACGGAATTCACGATTAGGCTTAAAAGCCAGCTGTTTACTTCCAATTATATGCTACAAAATATAGTCAAGTTCATCTTTTAACTCAGGATATATATAGTTTGCCATTACAATGAAATTCTGCTCAAAACAAAAACAAATCATTGTTCATTTATCTTTTTTTTCTTTTTGGATGATTCATAAGTAGTTATTTTAGTCAATATTTTCTACATTGAATTGAATAGAGCAATTGAACTAATAAAATTAAAAATAATCGATTATTTGATTATAAATTAATAAATTAATTATAATTAATTTAAAAATTTTGTAAAAAATTAAAAAAAATAATTTTTTTTTTTTGTTTTTTGGTTTTTTTTTAAAATAAAATTTATACTATTTTATATTATTTTTTTTTTTTTAAAAATTATGAATTATACAAATTAGAAAAAAAAAAAATATTTGTATGATATATTTTTTTATATTTTAATAAAAAATAGATAATATTATATATTATATTAAATAAATATTTATTTTTTTATTTTATATTATTTTATTTTTATATTAAATTATTTTATTTTATTTTAAAAAATATATATATATATATATATAAAATAAAAATATTATAAATTATAGTTAATTTTATAAAAAAATTATTTGATTTAAGTTTTTTATATTTATAAATATATTATATTAATTAATTTTTTATATAATTTAAATATTAAATATTATTTTTATTAGTTTAATTCTGATTAAAATAATTAAACTAATTAAGTATTAAAATTTTAAATTTTTTAATTTAATAATCAATTTAATTTTTTAAATTTTGATTTTAGTTTGTTATTTTCATTATTTAGTAGTTTAGTAAGTTATAGGAGTAAATTTAGAGTTTTCCAATTTTACAAAAGAACTAAAAGAATAAGAAAACCTTTCTTTTTCAAGTCACTCCGAATGTTTTCGAAGTCTTTGAGGAATTCTGATTTGTGAAAATATGTTCAATATAAAAATCCTAATCGTGATTAACTATTGTGTACGTTAGGCAAGGGCACCGCAACAAGCCAACATGGCATTCTTTTTTTAAAATAATAATAATATTATTATTATTATTAAACAGAAACTCTTTTGTAACCTTTTGACAAGAAAGTGGTCATTGCAGATCTCTGCGTTCTTCTTAGCCTGCTTTCTTCGAAAAGAAAGGAGAGGGAAAAAAATAACCCCGAAATTCACAGAAATACTTGGATAAGGGTTAGAAAACAAGTCATTTATCTCTGACATGCTGCCATATGAGAGATTTCAGCCTTAGGTTTTGAATGCATTGCTAAAAAGTAGAAGGATAACCCACGTTGGCACAAGGACAAAAGGGACAAGCCATGGCTGTGGGGGACACACAATTTGGCAAACAGGGCGAACCTTTAACCTAACCCAACAATTTATACATATATTAGTGATATTGTTCTGTCTTATGTACGTCTGTTGATGGGTAGACAGGCGAAAAAGAGAGACAAAAGAAGAGGGAACTAATCTCTCTCGCCACGAAGGGATAAGGTGCCAAACATGTGTAGGGGTTATATCTAAAAGCCCTCTCCACGCCACCTTCCAACTCTCAAGCATATGGATATGGTCCATACCTCTACGTAGTCATTACAATATATTGAAGCATCATTGCAGGATGCCAAACCAATAATTAATATTTTCATTGCGGGAGATGAAATGATTTTCACGAACCATGATAAGTTCTCACGTCTGATCCTGGCAGGAGTCCTCGTTGGATGGTTGTGGTACACTCAAATTCGAGGTGATTTTGATATCAAATGTAAGAATTCTGCTAGTTGGTCTAGCCCAAATTCGAAAGACCAATGTATAGCTAGGGAAGTAGGGACAAAATTAATAGCAGTAGTGGGGTGGGCGAGGGAAAAAAATGGAAAATGTGTCCGATGAGGGAGAAGCTAAGGGGGAAACTGCTTCTCCCTCTTCACACCCACCGCCATACATACATACATACATACATATACATATATTTCACTGTAATAATTAGTTGCAGTTGATTTCTGGGATCGGCTGCTCCCCCTTTTGCACTGTCATTGCGAAAGATGTGCATTATTACGGCAGTAAAGCCGCACGTGTGGTGCATCTGAATACCCTATATCAGCTTTATTTCTTTCTTCTTCTTCTTGCATTTAATCTCCTACACATGTCATGATGTACACTTTGGCTCTATCCTACTGTTGCTACTCTTTCCTACTTTAATTTTGCTTTGCACTTTTTGGTTCTTTGCTACTATATAATCGTACACTACATGCAAGAGTGCATAACGAAGTCAAAAGTGAAGCCTCTCCCTTTAAATCTGAGCCATTGATTCTTTTGGTATCCAAGATGTTGGGTGGCTCCCCGTCTGTCAGCAACAGTCCAGATGCAATATGGTGTCCATTTTAACTTTTAGGGGACGTGAAATATATAGTGGAAGAGTAAGGAAAGAAAGCCTGCCAGCCTGCCTGACCCAGAACTTCTTTTTCTTTCTTGGTATCTTCCCCTCCGCCTTTCTTTTTCTCTCTCCCTTGGGTTAATTTCCCAGGGTAGAAAGCAGATCAAAACCCAAAAATAAAAAAATAAAAGAAAATGGTCTTTACATATTTTATGGATACATCATTTTAGCATTCAGAAATTGGAAAAGAGCTAAATCAAGCAAAGATATGGCGAGCGAGAGAGAGAGAGAGAAGAGTTCACTTTGCAATTCAAATGCAGAAGACAGAACGGGTCAGAATTGGGTTGGGGGGGGGGGGGGGGGGGGGGGGAAGCGACGCTTTTAAAGACAAAGCAAAAATATCCAACATTATACCTACGTGGACGTGGTCCATGCATGAATGTAGAAGATATTGGAATCGGCTGGGCTGCAACCGCACCTGTGCGCTAGCTCTCTCTGTCTCTCGCCGCAGTACAGTCGCAACAGTGCTAGCTAAGGCTTGGGACAATTTTTTAGCTAATTCGAATGTATATTAACAACAACGACAACAACAACCACAACATCATTTACATGTTTACCATAAGAGAGATAATATAATAAAACTCCCTCCAACCCTCGAACCCAAAAGGTTCCAAATTGCCCACAAAATATGGATTTGTTTCCAAGATATATTATTTGCAAGGGTTAATAAAAATGACATGGTTATTATAGGTTAAACAACTCCTCACACGAGCCTCCGGGGCTTACAAGCTTACCAATCAAGAAATTAAGTAGGTTTTGGTATCCCTATTATGACCAGTCAATACTCCAAGAATTTCTCGTTTTAGAGGTTTTTATTAAGAGTATTGTTTGTGATATTGAAACTTTACTACAACGTTTACATTAAAAGTGACATGGTTCAATCATTTCTTATCTTTTATGTTGATTGTACTAGCTAACATGTATGTACTAGCTCAAAAAAAAAAAAAAAATTACTACAACTTTTAGCATCTCTAACATTATTCTTTTATTAAATTTCACTTGTATATACATTTTCCAGTTGTAAGTTTAGTAGTTAATTGATCTTATATATATATTTTAATCCACCAGTAGATGTTAGGATTAAATGTTTGTCATTACATTAAGAACCCAAGCTATATGATACAAGTGCAACTTAAACCTTCTCAAAAGTCACATTTAATATTGAAGAGTTGCACTCATTAAAGACGTCATAGGTTGGACAATTATTCTTAACAATTACAAAGAAAAATATTAGCATATTTAACCAGGAGGAGGCTCGCAATATCAGGAGTTACACAAGGCAATAAGGATATACCTCTTTCTTTTCTCTTAATGACTTTGGAGCACATTTAAACTTATATGACTATATTTTTTTAAACCAAAAAATGGGATTACATGACCATATATGACCGACCATGTGGCTTTTGGTTTCAGCTTTAAGGGGCAGTTATGTCATTTGACGTTTAAACACCAAATCGATATCCAGAGCATGGGATTGTCAAAACGTCAAAAGAGTAGTTTCCCTGTAATTTCACGAAGGTCAGGATGTCACAGAGAGATGGTTGGGATTGCTGAAGTAGTTAAAGTTGCCTCACTATGATTGCAGGAGTGGTGGGCTCTATGTAGTGTTTTTGTCTTCCTCAGTCCAAAAGCGCTGACTGGTTATGCCAATTTCAACAAACTTCTACTTTTAGATGAACTTGCTATAATTAACCATGTACAGGTTCTGTCTATATCATAAGCGGATTCTAGCCTATGATCACAAACTCATCATAGCTCAAAAAACACACACACCATTAAAATTTTTTTTAAAAAAAAAAAAAAAATATATATATATATATATATATATATATATATATATATATATATATATATATATATACAGAAGAAGAAGAGAGGGAAATGGTGCTCTTGCTGTCACTATTTGGCTTTCACGTTTCACATATCATTGTAGAAATGTCCAAACAAGGTTTTCCTTTACTCAATAACTAGAGAAGGAGCAAACTGAGCGGGCATATTGATAGTCTACTCTTCCTGTCTCAAATAACCAATTAACGGTACTAGTTGCACTGCTTCCACCCTGTTTCCTATCTTCGCGTTCCCCCAACATTGCTATAAAAGGAAAACTAGTTTGTTAGGCTTTGCGGATGAAGCAATCGATCAGAGAATAATGATTGATCACAAGAAGGTTTTAGATTTATGATTATGAAGGGACAAGGGTTCATACATGAAACTAGTGGCAAGGAATTTGTCGGTAATTTAATCGCATAAAAGCTCGTGATGTTAAATGCTCTACTATACTAAACTCTCATATTATTATTGAGTCTGAGAATAATGGAAATAATCTTGCTCTAATTTCTTGCAAAGAAATTGATTTTTGCAATTGGAAGACGTGATTTCTAAGATATTAGACTTTCATTTAAAAGGAAGAGTGATTTAAGTCAGAACCGACAATTATAGTCCGATGTTTGGAACCACGGCAAGGAACGCAATGCAGACTAAATTGGGATGAAGCACCTGTTGTTAGGTTGTTAGGTTATTGTTTATTTTTAACTGTTTTTTAAACTTTCTTTTTTTATTTTTTCCAGCCTTAATTTTTAGCTTTTTTCTATAACCTTATCATCTTTTTTCAAAATAACCTTTTATATTCCCTGAAAATTTTTTTCTTCCTTATTGAGAGAGTATTGTTCCTTTACGGTGGTTCTCTGATCTCAATCAAAGTGTTTGTCGGTCCTAGTTTTCCCTACATGGTATCAAAGCTCCGATTACGCTCGTAAGGAAGGTTGTCGCTCTCTTGATATGGAAGGTACGGGTCGTGTGATGGGACTTAGTTTGGAACTGAATCAGTCCAACTATCAGATCTGGAAGACTTGTATGGAATCATACTTGGTCAGAGAAGATCTGTGGGATGTCGTTATAGATGGCGGTGTTGTGGCTCCAGAGAACGTCGCTGCGAATGCAGAGGCATTAAAGAAGTGGAAGCAGCTGAATGCAAAGGCGGAGTTTGTGTTGAAGAGGTCTATCTCTCACGGATTGTTCGAGCATATAATCAGCTATGGGTCTGCTCGTGAGATCTGGCAAATGCTCGATCGTTTATTCAACAAAAGGAACGAGGCTCGTCTGCAGATACTCGAGAATGAGTTGGTGGCTGCGAAACAAACTGGTCCTATCTCAAAGTACTTTCTCAAAGTCAATAACTTGTGTTCGGAGATTTCGCTATTGAATCTTGAAGAGAGAATCTCGGAGGCTCGGTGGAAGAGGTACATCATTCAAGGTCTTCTACCGGAGTACACGCCTTTCATCACTTTGATTCAAGGATGGACGCAACAACCATCTCTTGAAGAGCTGGAAAATCTCTTATCGTCTCAAGAGTCGTTGGCTATACAAATGGCCGGAACCAACATCAAAGAAGAATCTATGAGTGCCTTGTTTGTGAAGAAGGGGGGCGCTTATAAAGGAAAAAGAAGAACAGATGGGGCAGTGTCGGAACATTCAAACGTGCCTAAGAAAACATTCAAATGCTATAGATGCAGAAAGGTTGGACATATTAGGAAAAATTACCGAGTTAAACTTAAGGCTGGAAATTTCGCGAGTTCTTCTGACGGTGGCAAGAAGTTCAACCAGCAACTGGGGGAAGATTGGAATGCTTGTTTTCATGTCGACTTGACTCATTCGGCAAGTGAACAAGCGGCTGAAAAAATAACTCGGGAGATGTACTTAGCGGCTGAGGGAGCATCTCGCAGAAAACAACTAATCAACAAGGATTGGCTTGTTGATTTGGGCTGTGGTCATCACATTACTGGAGACGATTCAATTTTCTCCTCATCTCATGTTCACGGCAGCGGAAGTGGGATTGTTACTACGGATAACACGGTTCATAAAATTCAGCAGGAAGGAACCATTATAATTGGCGATGACCACAGGAAGTCAATTAAGCTTAATAGCGTGTACCACGTACCCGGGATACGAAAAAATTTATTCTCTGTGGTAAACGCGATCGATGTTGGAAATTTCGTTCTCTTCGGACCAGAAGATGTGAAGTTCCTTCGGAACGTTAAGGAGATTAAGGCGGATGTTGTTCACACAGGTACGTGGGTGAATGATCTATTTATTTTATCTACATCGAATTCTTATATTGAGAAGATGAGTAGCAATAACACGACATCATTGTGGCATGCGAGACTTGGTCATCTCAACATGGCTAAGCTAAAGGTTATGGCTCAAAAGAAATTAGTTGATGGGTTGCCCGAAGTGTTAAAATTAGAGGATGAAGGTGTCTGTCAAGGCTGTCAATTTGGAAAGGCTCATAGGCTTCCTTTCGACAACTCGAGTTTGAGGTGTAAAGCCCCGTTGGAACGAATTCATAGCGACCTGATGGGTCCAACTCGGATAGCTTCTTACTCGAGATACACCTATATGCTACTATTTGTGGATGATTATACACGGTTCACGTGGGTTTACTTCGTGAAACACAAGTCAGAGGTATTCTCAAGGTTTCTCGAGTTCAAAGAAACTGTGGAAGGGGAGTTGTGTAGAAAAATTTGAGTTCTACGGACAGACAACGGAGGAGAGTTTTGTTCTAATGAGTTCCTCTCTTATTGCCAGAAAAACGGTATTAAAAGAGAGTTTTCATGTACGGAGATGCCACAACAAAATGGGATAGCGGAGCGAAAGATCTGACATCTTGTGGAAACGTGCAAGAGTTGGCTGCATATGAAGAACTTGTCGAAGGAGCTATGGGCGGAGGGTATAAGATGTGCAGTTTATGTGATCAATCGGGTGCCGCTTAGTCCGATTAATTTTAAATCGCCTTTCGAGATGCTCTTTGATGTCAAGCCAAACGTGAAGTACTTTCGTGTCTTTGGCTCTATTTGCTATGTTCATGTTCCTGATTCTCGAAGAAGCAAGCTGGATGCTGAGGCTGTGAAGTGTATTTTCATCGGTTACGACGAGGGAAGAAAGGGCTGGCGGTGTTTGGATCCGGCAACATTTAAATATGTCGTATCTCGTGATGTAGTCTTTGATGAGATTTCTCCTTACTACTCTAAGGATGCTAGTGTGGAAGAGAGTGATACAATAACCTTGCCATTGTCACACTCGTTAGAAGGTTCGTTAAAGGAAGATCATGGGAAAAGGGGGAGTTTCATTTCTCCTCGAGATGACTCTCTCGAAGAGGAAACAAGAAGTCAACGTCCAAGGAGGAATATCGTCAAGCCCTCTCGATTTAGAGATGATAACTTTGTGACAACCTTTTCCTGCTTTTTGGCGAATCTAGTCGATGATGAAGAACCTTCCTCCTATGATGAAGCTAGAGGAGTTAAAGAATGGGAAGCCGTAATGAAGGAAGAGATGGATGCTTTGCAAACAAATCAGACTTGGGATTTGGTTTCGAAGCCTCCCGATGTGCAACCTATTTCGTGTAAATGGGTCTTTCGAATCAAAAGAAAAACAGATGGGAGCATAGACAGGTACAAGGCAAGGCTGGTTGCACGACGCTTCTCGCAAAAATACGGGGAAAACTACGAAGAAATGTTTAGTCATGTGGCAAAGATGACTTCGATGCGTGTCGTCTTAGCATTGGCGGCTTGTTTTGGCTGGAAATTATGGCAGCTTGATGTCAAGAATGCCTTCTTATATGGAAAGCTTGATCGCCCTATCTATATGGACCAGCCACCCGGGTTTGTGGTTGAGGATTGTCCAAAACTCGTGTGTAAGTTGAAGAAAGCTCTCTATGGGTTGAAGCAAGCTCTCTATGGGTTGAAGCAAGCCCCGCGTGCATGGTACAGGAAAATTGCGGAGTACTTACATTTTTGCGGCTATGTGGCTTCTGAATCGGATTCAAGTCTCTTCATCAAGAAACGTCAAAGGCTGATGGTGATCGTTCTCTTATATGTCGACGACATAATCTTGACGGGCAGCAATTATGTGGAAATCTCCCGACTTTAGGATGAGCTTTCATTGCGTTTTGATATGAAGAAGCTAGGAGAGCTGAGCAACTTTCTCGGGTTGCAAATTGAGAACTTGGATAATGGAATTTTTGTGTCTCAGCTCAGTTATGCCAAACGACTTATCGAGAAGTTCAAGATGATCGACGGAAAAAAGCGGTGTACACAGCTTGACGTGAGCGCGAGACTTCGTCGTGATGAAGGAACGCGTTTATTAGATCCTCGTCCTTTCCGTGCACTTGTGGGAAGTCTAATCTACTTGACAATAACAAGGCCTGACATTGCCTTTTCGGTTGGTGTGGTTAGCCGATATATGCAAGAGCCGAGGAAGTCACACCTTGAGGAAGCTAAGAAGATCCTAAAGTACGTTAACACTACTCTTGATGTGGGTTTGTTTTATAAAAAGAATGTAGAATTTTCTTTGCGAGGATTTGTGGATGCTGATTTTGGCGGTGACTTGGATGATCGAAGATCGACTTCTGGTTTTGTTTTTCTCTACAGAACTACAAGTATCTCATGGTGCAGCAAAAAAACAAGACTTGGTGTCATTATCGACAACCAAAGCGGAGTACAAAGCATCCGCTTATGCAGCTCAAAAATGTATCTAGTTTCGCCGACTCTTTGAGGATTTGCATATGCCTATTGATAAACTGGTTCTCGTTCATGGAGATAATCTAAGTGCTATCAAGCTTACTTCTAATCCTGTTTTCCACACAAGAATGAAACATATTAAGCTCGAGTATCACTTTATTCGTGAAAAGGTGCTTAAGAGGATTATTGACATGGTCGCAATAAGAAGTAAAAATAATATTGCCGATATATTTACAAAGTTACTTATGAAGGGTTGATTCAAAAACTTACGATCAAAATTAGAATTAATTAAGCGAACATCAGATTTAAAGTGATATTTCGTTAAGAGAATATTGTTCTTTACGGTGGTTCTCTGATCTCAATCAAGAGAGAGTGTTTGTCGGTCCCATTTTTCTCTACAGCACCAAGCATCTCTTCAGGACTCTTGTGCAAGTATATATTTTACTTCCCCATGTTCACTGTCATTCTGCTTCAGTTGGCTACTAAGAAGAGATCACATTGGTTTGGAGCCATATTATGGTTTCTGCATTAGACTTGTTAGTTCGTAGTGGATTCAAATGATGAGGAAAGATGCTAGCGAGGGGCGGAAAAAAAAACCGAGGAAATAAGTAGACAACGAGATTATATTACACAAAATTAATGGCCGGTTTTATTATTTATGAAGACAAAGGCAAAACGGTACCTTTTAAAGCTCTGCAAAATTTTGGTACAAAACCTGTTAGCAACCTACCGCGAGAGAGAGAGAGAGAGAGAGAGAGAGAGAGAGAGAGAGAGAGAGAGAGAGAAAAACCCTCATTTACGTGATGAGTTTTATTACGGGAAATACGTAAATTGGGGGATTGGAACGAGAAAATTTTGAATAATTACATTTAACTTCTAATCTCAACTGTTGATTGCAATTAACCCACGAGGTATCAAACAGTTTAGATTTGGAGTCAAGGGCTCAAATCTTGTGCGTCGAATTCTCGCGTCCTTTTAACATATTCGTTACATGATTATATCATGTGGCTAAGTCTTGTAGTCATCAGCCAGGAAAGGCTATTGCGTTGTTTATATTCACTTAAAACGACACAACAGTAGAGAGAGAGAGAGAGAGAGAGGAATAGTTGGTAGCCAAAGTGAATATTACATGAACCAAAATCAGTTGGAAAGCATAGGCGTTGTTGCTGATACACTGGAATGACAAAGCCCTACCACCTACCTACAAAAAGATAACATAAATCTCGGGCACATGAGACCATGTCCGATATAGCTACCTATCTAATTTCTGTAATCTATGCATATATGTATTATACAAAACTTAATTCTGCAAAGAACATTGTTGGAAGACCACAAAGAACGTTGTCGAAAGAGATGGTGGAAATTGGAAGACCGGAGAGCTGCGCTCTCTTCCATGTGTTATCCCACACCCCTGAAGAAGCAAAAACAAAGTACTCCCAATTCCTCCCTTCCCTCAAAAAAACAAGTAACAAAGATTTCCCCAAGAAAAATCCTGAGTATGTGCAGCATTGATTCAGAGGTGAACATGTATAATATAAGCAGAAATGAAAGGAGCCAGTTAAATTAAAGAAGGCAAATAACAAAGAAGAAAGTGACCATCTGATTAGCCGCCTTGCCATATATGGATCTCTATCCTTAAGTCGTATCTTGATCAATCTTTGATATATTGTCGCTGTGTGAGAGTGCACTGAGAGAAAAATCAAATGTCCAAGTCCTGAGATACGGATGGCTTCTTCTTGTCGAACAAATCGGAGGATGGAATCGGCAGGAGTGGCGTGGCACTATAAAGCCTTAACTCATGTTGGGTATGGTAAGAAGAAAGTTGTTGAGTAAGTTGCTGCTGCAATGGCGGAGGAGTACCATGTGTGGTGGTATTGTGTTTGATGGCAATACATCACATCCATTAGACTCGGTTATGGGGCAAACCATGTTAACCCCGAACAACCTTAGTCTCTTCGCTGCCGCTTTCCCTTTGACCACCGGCACCGATCTATATGCCATTGACACCACAACCCCACCAGCTTCTTGATGACATTGGAACATTCCCATTAAAGCCTGTGGTTGTGGGGTTGGGGCGCTGGGGCTGCTGCAGCCGATCTCATATTGCAAAATGTTGCCCCGAGGGAAGATGAACAAGGGCTTATCTTTACTACATTGATGTAGTTACTGTGACCATTACCATAATAAGGTTCATAGCCGTGATAGCCACCACCGCTGCAATAAGCATTTGTATTGGGCTGCGGATTGGACAAGTGGAGATGGTCCCTAGGCAAGAGTTGTGATTTCGTTGTCGACGCATGAGAAGAGGGCTCCAAGGGATGGATGAGAAAGGTTGCTGATAGCTATGGTGATAATACTGGTGTGAAGTAGCTATAGTCGGATAGGGTGCATCGGGCGGGCGGCCCCTCCAATCAATGAACGAACGATCCTTTCTCAAATCACCCACCCCTCGCGGAAAAGAGACGATATCGCCGGCGTCAAGCTTTTTGTCCTTGACAAAGCGGCTCCTACCCTTAGTCATAACATAGCTCAGGCTACTGTTCCAGTACCAGTAGCGAAATCTCCAAGCCTTCCCGTTCCTGTCCTCGAAGTGTAGAAGAAGGCCCTTCTCGTGGGTTGATGAGTCCAACGGGAAGTACTTCTCTGCGTGTTGCTTTGGAATGACAAGCCGATTGAGCTTCCCGACGTCGCTTGGAGTTACCACCTTGTCGAACATGGGCTCCTTCTCCATCACATGTACGACAGCTGCCCATTCTCTCCGGTTGGGCATTTCCCATTGTTATAGGTCAGAAATAATGGTAATGGAAGCCGACATAAAAAAGGGAGATAAGTTCTAAACTCTTTTGTTTTTTAATAATCTAATCTTACTTGGCTTATTGAAAGACAAAAAAAAGTGTGATAAGGACGAATTCAGTAAGATCAAGGTTGGAGGCAGGCCCAGTCCCAATCAACCTCTCCTTATAGCACCGGCTCACAATCGTAATTGTTCCCTCACCAATTATAGCTAGAACCCACTTGGCGGCGGTGCTGGGCATTTATGGACTGGGTGTTGTGCTGCTGGGAGGACGAAGAAGATGATGGGGATGATGTTGAGGAGTCAGAAGAGCAAAACCAAGGTAGCTTACCTTTGGTCGTCCTCACCTTATTCATAATCATGTTGTCTTCTCAGCTGAAACTCGAACCCAATCCTTCCATGTATTAAGTTTTGACGACAATTTTAGCATTCTTACTTGGATAGAAGAAAATCTGGCAACTTCTTTTTCTCTTCTTTTTATTTTTTTTATTTTTTTATTTTTGGGAGAAGAAAGAAAATGAGGGAATTAACTAGGTTAAAAGACCTAGATAGCAAGCAGAAAATTCATTACTGTAATGCATTGAAACAAACAATAAAAAAGAGGGACACGTATGGAAGGAGCGAAGAAAAAACTGAACTAGTCTTGACTTCGTGAATGTGAGTGCCACGCTATACGAAGTAGGGAGATTTATTCCACACAATCCCAGGAGAATTGAGATATCCCCCGGCCGGCAAGAAATTGAGAGAGAGAGAGAGAGAGAGAGAGAGAGAGAGGGAGAGTGAAAGGAGTCTCTCTGGCGCTCGTCACGGTCCTTGAAAATGAAAATGAAGGGCAGACAGTCTGTGATTCCGTAAGTCTTTGACCAGCTGGAACTGAAAGACTTGAGGCACCCTATCACTTAGATAGATGAACTTGATGATGAACTAGACCTTGCAAATCATAATTAGCCTAATGCAACCGCCTTGCCAATCCAATCCACCATTAGACGTTTCAAGGACAAGGCTCCGCGTTGCGATGCACACAGATCACATATTTATATATTTGTTATATTTTCTTACTTTTTATACGAATATTTGAAACATCGATTTTATATATTACAAAATTTATTATTTTTTTTTTTTTGGTTATTTCAACTGAATGTCACGTTTTCTCCTTCCATTTTTTTTTATCAAATTGATTTGACTCCCCAAGAAATAAAAAAAAAAAAAAGGGTCAAATTGACATCTTCTTTGCATATATTTACACCGTATATATATATTAGTTTTCTTGTAGACAGCCTAGCTCTCGCACCTTCTCTAGCTTGGCGATGGTAACATTTATTTTACGAGAAAGATAAAAGGATGTGGCATTCGTAGATGTAATAAATTATATAAAATTTGAAACATTAATTATAATTAATAATTATAATTATTTAATTTTTATATTTATAATTAATGTTTTGTCGATTTTATTTATTAATCTCGTGTTCACTTAATTCTTTATTTTAAAATATCATTCACTTCCCCTTTCCTACCATCGTGACTAAATCCAAATCTTTCTTTTGCTCCCTTTTCCATTAATTTTTGTTATGAGTGGCGTGAGAGAAAGAGAGATCGAGAGAGATGGGAGGGCTTGTGCTTATAGCTAGTGTACGATGTACGAAGTGGGGGGTAGGGATGGAGTGGGAGGATAAAGATTGCAGTAGGGACGTGGAAGTATTTGTCTGGTTAGGCTCGTGCGAGCTTGTCGTTGTCCTCGTCGTCCTGGACGGTAATAGTAATGCATTTATTTATTGTTTTTTTTTTTTTTAGGCCAACAAAGATTCTACATAAAGGCCAGCTGTTTCTGGACACCGCGAGCTTATACTCGTTAATCATTGGTTTTTTTTTCCTGAACTTGGGTCCTCTTGGCGGATAATGGGATGATCCCACAATTTCCATTTGTCTTTTCTGTTTAATACATAATAGTATAAATTAGACAATAATGTCCTAATATTCTTTCAAGACTGCCTCCCCAAATTTTTTAATTACATAAACTTTCCACGTAATAATCGAACCACAAGCAAGCAAGAATAGTTCTCGTTCAACAGTCATGCCTTGGTCTTTTATTGGGACAAATATGCTTCCAATCGCTTGCGTCGTGTGTGTGCTACATGTCTATTGACTGGTAAAGCGTTTGGTGTTTTGACTTTTATTGAGACTAATTAAAAACGATTCGTACGGACCACTCTCTAACCTGGCGACCCCTATAGAAAAAGGATATTTGCGGAGACTGAGGAATTTGGGTTTTGGGGCAGGTGGGACAGCAGACACAAATTCACAGCTCTGCAACAAGAACGCATGCGGTCGCGAAATGTAGGCCCAACCACTCCCCTCCAACCCGCAGCGACTCAAAAATAGAGTAATTTCATTCTTGTATAAATGTCTCCGTTACAGTGTTTCGACTGGATTTATTAGTATTTGGGGGATTTCTCCAATGCATCGGGTTGGGCATCCAAAATGAAAATTTAAAATGGGCCCTGAAGAGCCCAAATTGACTTCATCAATCACATGTGGGCTTTGGAAACATCTATCTCAGCTTGCTTGCTTGCTTGCTTCATTGAGAAGCTTCGCAAAGCAAAACAAAGAGGCTTTTTGGACCCCCCGCCCAACCCTAAAATAAAAAAACAGAGAGAGAGAGAGAGGCTTTTTGTGTCTGGCGGTGGCGGGGGAGCAGTGGGGAGGGAAATTTTAGGGTTATTGATTCGTGTGCTTTCCCTCCTCACCCCTATCAAGAAAATTAATCAGAAGCAGATTTTGATATGCACAAACTTGGAAGATCCTTTCATTCATAAGCACCGGTTGCTAAAAAGCAATTGTTCATTCATAAGTACCGAGTGCCAAATGGATTCGTTTTCATCATCGCCGTCAAGTGGGTTGGGCGAATCCTCTCAAATATCAACTGAGGATCTCATGGACAATGTCAAGACCCAGCTCGCCCAAGCTTATGTCCAGAAATTTCTAGAGGTTTTTTCTTATATATATGTATTTATTTATTTATTTTTGTTAATTTTAACATATATGCCTCTGTTTTAACAAGTTTTGCTTTAAACTATCTTTAAATTTATCAAAGCTTTCACTGCAAATATTTTCAGTACGTTTTATATAAAGATCCTGTAGAAAGTGGTATTAGAGCCTGCGGCTTTTTGTGAGGGGGAGACAGATCCTGTAGAAAGTGGTATCAGAGTCTGCGGCTTTTTGTGAGGGGGAGACAGATCCTGTAGAAAGCGGTATGAGAGCCTGCGGCTTTTTGTGAGGGGGAGACAGGTAAGGGAAACACTGTTTATCTTCAACCTAGCAATACCGAGTGAAACATTTGTGAGATAAGAGTGAGTAGTCAAGTCCTGTAGGGCAAGGAGAGGCAGTAAGACCGTTGGATTACCCTAAGCCTTCAACTACAGATCTCACTACCGTTTCTTTTGTAGGTAAAACTTGGTTGAATATAGGTATGTCTACTTTTAACCTTCGACCTCAAACTCCAAGTCATGATTCTGAAGTTTCATCTTCTGGAACTATAAACCGTGATGAAATACTCATTGAAAACTTTGATAGATCTATTGGCAAATACCCAAACCTGTTGAAAAACAAATATATAAAACTCTCAAATTTCATATTCTTCGCAAATCTGATTACACCATTAAAACTGTTGAGAAAAATTGTCGTCTATCTAAATCTGTAGAGACTGTTAAACTGCTTTCTCATGACTCCATCAAACATCATCAAAAGCATTACAATTACTTGCATCTTGGCATGGTACAGGTTGGTATTAAACTATTATCTAGATATGGATTAGATACATCTATTCTCTCTGCATTAAGAGATTGTCGGTTGTTAAACTTTGATTACTCTTTACTTGGCATAATAGAATCTAGTCTATGTTCTGGTCCTGTTTATTTCAACTGCTATCCTGACTTCACTGTCTCTTTGCATGACAAAAATATTCTTGATGTTTTAACTTTACAAATCAAAATTCATAACAATCGTTTTGCAGAAGGATCTATACCTCTAAGTTTGATGTATAGAATCCAATACAAAGCTATGAAATCATCTTTTCATCCAAAGACACTGCGTGGCCCTGATGACAAAGGTGAAACAATACTTTGGCAAACTGACATGCGCAGATCCAACCTTCAAACTCCAAAGTACATCAAATGGCACGAGGTTGATCTTCCACAAACATGGAAAATTGACAACGCTTCTATTCCCCAACCACCTGTTAATCCCAGGCTTAACAGGATCATCCAACATAATGATGGTAGTGTTAGTATCTCATTTGCAAGACATTCCACTAGCTCATCTAGATCTACATCGTTTAATGATGCAGATCTCAAATCTCGCATAGCCAATTACCTGCAAAGGAGTAATTCGGCTAGACATCAACATCCACCTAGTCATACTAGGACAAACAGTTACGTTTCTAACATTTCAGGTATTGATCTACGGAAACAGATACCAAGACCAACGTACAATGAAACATCTCCAAGATCCCCAGATTCTCTTGAAGCATCAGCCTCACAAGTCCAATTTCCTGATGAGTCTGAGGTAAATCCTGAACTAAATATGCTTGAAAGAGACATTCCAAATGATTTCCAAATCAACAAAGAAATTTTACGAAAGGAATTTTACTTTAACTGGAATAATGAAAAAAGAAAATGGTTTTTGGAAAATTTTCAAAATGAGAAAAAACTGGTCATCCAACAGAAATATTATGACTGGATAACTAGTCAAAAGAAACATATTCTATTTTTTGACTGGTTTGAACAAATGAATTTACAAAAGAATTTCAACTGTCCTTGGGAATCCAAGAAACAACAAGATTTGCAGACTTATACTGCAACGCAACAATGAGAATTGGTGAATGGTTCTAAAATAGAATCAATTCATTCCCCATCTTGGAAATTCAATTTAAACACGAAGAATCTACTATCTCTGCTTCTCCATTTAAAATCCGCAGAGAACACGAAGATTCTTCTTCAAAAGATTTTCAAAAAATAATTGAACAAAATAATTATACCAATAAAATTTTACAGACTATTGGAAACCAAGTTTCTAATATTAAAACTATCACAGACGTTACAAAACAAATTGAGTCAAAAACAAAACTCATTTCACAACTTATTTTTAAACCTTTCTAAATTTCTTCAAATTCTTCAAATGAATTTCAACAAGCCTTAGTTCAACGATATCAGACTCTAAAGGACAAAGCCTATTCTAGCAAAACTATCCAAACTTTGAATGATTCAGATTCTTCTCCTTCATCCGAAGAATCTTTCAACCTCCATAAAATCAAAATTGAACCTAAATCTTTTCCAACCAGGATATATTACCCCAGGCCAACAGCTCCTGACATTACCCTGGAAGAAAAACTATCTTTTATCAAACCAAATATAGCTCCAATTCCATTTATGAATGGAACATAGATGGACTTTCAGAATATCAAATTCTAAATCTCCTCCAACAAATGACTATGGTTGCCAATGTTTATCAAACTCACAGTCAGACCTCTGATCCAACTATTGCAGAAATTCTGGTTGCAGGTTTCTCTGGTCAACTCAAAGGATGGTGGGACAACATCTTAACCCCCGCAAACCACAGGGAAATATTTTCTAGCATCAAACGTGATTAAGAAGGCATACCACTCATGAATGACAATGATAACATTATTCCTGATGCGGTAACAACCCTCATTTTCACTATCACCAAACACTTTATCGGTGATCCTTCTCACTTGAAGGAATAAAAGCACTGAGCTACTTTCAAATTTACGTTGCAAAAATTTACACAATTTTTGCTGGTACAAAGATACTTTCATAACCCGTGTTATGTAGCGAAAAAATGCTAAGCAACCCTTCTGGAAAGAAAAATTTCTTGCTAACCTCCCTAAACTTTTAAGAGAACGGGTTAAAAACAAATTTTACGATCTTTACAACAAACAAATACCATATGATACACTATTGTATGGTGAATTAACCAGTTTTGTTCAAAAGGAAGGATTGCAGGTTTGTAGCGATCTGCGACTCCAAAAGCAGATCAAGAAGGAACGTCAAAATACCCAAAAAGGGCTTGGATCCTTCTGTGCCCAGTTTGACGATCAAGCTTACCAAAAATATCAAACCAAGAAGAAGTCTAAACCCAAGTTCAGAAAACCCCAGCCTAAAAACCCAAATCCATTTTACAAAAAACCCAAATTACATAAAAAGCTTTTTAGCTCATACAAACCCAATCTACAACAAACACAACCAGGACAACCATTGGACCAAAAACCCATCATCTGTTACAGATGTGGCAAACCCGGCCATTCATCCCGATTCTGTAAAGTCTATACAAAATTACAAACACTTGGACTTGAAGACGAAGTCCAGACCAAAATCCAAACTCTCCTTATTGACAGTTCAGATGGATCCAATGCCTCTTCTGAAGAAGGCCTCCAACCTGACGAAGTTAGCACTGACACATCATCCGAGAATGAGCTTTCAGTACTAACACATGATCAAGAACAAATCCTTGACATCCTCGATAACTTAGGTAATGATCAAGCCAAAACTCTCTTTCTCGAAAAACTTCTAAAAGCCCCAGCATCTTCAAAACCCAATGACTTGCTTTTACAAACCCAGACGCCCTATGATCTCCAACACGTTCTAAATTGTTTTGAGCAATCACAAAAACGTCCTGTGACCACCCAAGATCTCAAAGAGGAAATTAATCTCCTCAAAACAGAAATCTTCCAACTCAAACAACAACAAAATCATGACCATCAAATTCTCCTATCTCTCCTTCAGAATCAAACTTCAACCTCTGAACAGATCGAGACACCTCTCCCTGTTCCTACTGAAGCAACCAACGAATTTCTGTTTCTTTTAACAGAAATTACCTCCCAAAAATGGCTGATCAACGTTAAATTAACTATTGCTAACCAATACTCTTTACAAACTATTGCTTTAGTCGATACTGGTGCGGATCTTAACTGTATACAGGAAGGACTAATCCCAACTAAATTCTTCGAAAAAACGACGGAAGGACTCAAATCAGCAAGCAACCACCGACTGGTCGTTGATTACAAACTCTCAGAAGTTCATGTCTGCCAACAATGTATTTCTCTAAAAACCTCTTTCATTCTTGTCAAAAATCTCAAACAAAAAGTCATCCTTGGAACTCCTTTTCTTAGTTTGATTAAACCTTTCACTGTTACCAACCAAGGAATCCATACCAATGTTTTTGGCCAAACTATTATTTTTGAATTCATCCAAAAACCCCAGATCAAAAATATCAATCTTCTGAAATCCTTATCTCTCCAAAAATCAGCCGAAATAAACATTCTTCTCCAAACAAAGAAATCACATCTGAACCACCAAAAATCCGAAGTCTCTTTCAGAGATCTCTAATATCAGCTCCAAACACCTACTGTTCAAAATCAAGTCCAAATCATCCAAACCCAGATAGAAAATACTATCTGTTCAGACATACCAAATGCCTTTTGGCATAGACATAACCACATTGTCACTCTACCCTATGCCAAAGATTTTAACGAAAGACAAATTCCCACCAAAGCTAGACCTATTCAGATGAATTCCGAACTGGTCAGATATTGCAAACAAGAAATTGATGAGCTACTCAGCAAACGCATCATCAGACCCAGCAAGTCTCCATGGAGCTGTGCAGCATTCTATGTTAACAAGAATGTTGAGCTAGAACGAGGAGTCCCGCGACTGGTAATAAACTACAAACCACTCAATGACGCTCTTGAATGGATCAGGTATCCAATTCCAAACCAAAAAGATCTTTTACAAAGACTTGTGCATGCTCGACTTTTTTCCAAATTCGACATGAAATCTGGTTTTTGGCAAATCCAAATTCATGAAACAGATAGGTATAAGACTACATTTACTGTCCCTTTTGGACAGTTTGAGTGGAACGTTATGCCATTTGGTTTAAAAAATGCACCATCTGAATTCCAACGTATTATGAATGACATATACATCTCATGCATACAATTCATTATTGTCTATATTGATGATGTACTTGTCTTCTCTGAAAATATTGACAAACATATCAAACACTTGCATCATTTCATACATTTGACCAAGAAAGCAGGACTTGCAGTCTCTAGGTCAAAGATGGAATTATTTCAAACCAAGGTAAGATTTCTTGGACATTACATTTCCCAAGGAATCATTACTCCTTACTCTCGGGCTTTATCCTTTGCAGATAAGTTCCCTGACCAACTTACTGATAAAAATCAATTACAGAGATTTCTAGGAAGTCTCAATTATGTTTCTGATTTTTATCCTAAACTCCAACTTGCTATCAAGCCTCTTCACCTAAGATTATCAAAGAAACATTCTTCTGAACCTTGGAATGAGGATTTAACCCAATTAGTCCAGAAGATTAAAGCTCAGGTTCAGACTTTACCATGCTTACACCTTGCTGATCCTAACCTACCCAAAATAGTAGAAACAGATGCCTCTGGCATTGGTTACGGGGGTATACTCAAACAGGTGAGAGATCAAAAGGAGGAGTTAATCAAGTTCACCTCCAGACACTGGAATGATTGCCAAAGGAAGTACTCCACTATCAAACAGGAAATTTTAGCAATTATTTTATGTATTTCCAAATTTCAAAATGATTTATTAAATCAAAAGTTTTTACTTCGAGTTGATTACCAAGCAGCAAAATATGTTTTGAAAAAAGATGTTCAAAATCTTGCTTCTAAACAAATTTTTGCCAGATTGCAGGCAATTTTGAGTATCTATGATTTTGACATTGAGTATATCAAAGGTTCTTCTAATTCTCTTCCTGATTTCCTTACAAGAGAATTTTTACAGGGAATTGCCCCGCAAAAAGAAGAACTCCAAAACAAAGACATGGGCTGAGGCTTGCCAAGAGCATGACTCAGACTATGACTCTCAACCAATAGCCCAACCACGTCAAACAGCCACAACTGAATCATCAGCATCAAACAACTCAGAACCAGACTTAGACCAACTCAGTCCAACAGCAAAAAAGACTCTAAAGGCCCTTATTGCTAAACTCAACGAGGACAAGTCCACAGCCAAATCAAAACGAAGGCCCACTCCGCCTTCATCTCCAGAAGGAAGACCAACAACCAACAAGGGTAAACAGGTAATCACTTTACCCTCACCTGACGACCAACCCATTGTCAAGCAAAAACCCCTCCAAATTGCACCACCTCAATCACAAAACCTAGCCATCCAACCAACAACTTCAAAAATCTTCCCTCCAGCATATTTCAAAAAATCTGTCTTCCAAAATATAGAACTCGTAGAAGCTGGGTTCTATGACCAAAACCCCATCAAATGTGCCAAAAACTTGTTCCAAGAAGAATGGTATTTCAAACCTTGGCACCCACTCAAAACCCAACAATACTATAAAGCAATTCTAGTAGACAAATATTCTGCAAAATTCCGCCATCATTCTCAACATGGTGAAATTGGGTATTCAATCCTGCAGATTATCAGAATTCTTCATCCAACAGAATGGCCTCATCATCCCTGCACTAAGATCTCTTTTAGATCTGCAGTTTACCAAAATTCCAAATTCGCCCAACACTTTACCTACTGGTATTATAAACAAGCTTGGTTTAATGTCCTATATATTCAAAATTCTCAATTCAAATATTCCTGGTTATTTTTCTGGGATACACAAACTGTTATACATTTTCCTTTATGGTTTGTTCAATGGTGGAATTGGATCGGACCAGTTATCCAGATTTTCCCCGAATCAATCCAAGAAGGATTTCAAACCTTTGCTGAAAGATATTCTTTCAATAAAACTGAGAATGCATATCCCATGCTTCTCCTATTCTGTTATTATTTCAAACTTCCATGGTACTATATGTGGGAATTCCAATTCAGGCCAGACCAACTCACAGCCACTCCAGTTCTTGGTCGAACGTACAAAGTCAAGTTCTGGCACCAATTCAACGAGGACCGGCAAAGAAAAACACATCCTCCAGGTGTTCTAGAGTGGTTCAACAAAAATCCCAGCAAATCCAACCATCTTGAAACTGCATCCTCTGAATTCATGGCTTACAAGGCATAAAAACAGGCCTAATTAGCCAGTTCTAAATCTCAAGAGGATTACATATTCTCTCTCCAACAGACGCTTGAAGATGCACAGAGGCAATTTAGTCAAGTATCACCATCAAAAGACCCCTTCAGATATCTTGACAACATTCCCACGTCATCCACTCAATCGTCAGCCAAAGAATCCAAGAAAAAGGCAAGGTAAAAACTTTCCCTTCCAATACGGGTAAAGTAAGTTACCTAGGGTAATTATTTTACCTGGCTAAAGAATCCACCAAAGGTGTCGTCCACTCCACCGAAAGGTTGTTTGTCTTGATGCACACCTCACCAACTTTGAAAACATTCACCAAAGGTGTCGTCCACTCCACCGAAAGGTTGTTTGTCTTGATGCACACCTCACCAACTTTGAAAACATTCAACAAAGGTGTCGTCCACTCCACCGAAAGGTCATTTGTCTCGATGTACACCTCACCAACCATTGTATACTTCCCTTACTCTATAAAAGGGAAACCTAAACTTAGAGATCGGCAAGCTTTTCTTCCGATCAATCCTTTTCTTTCTCTGTAAATTCTCATTGTAAGTTTTTTTAAATTTTTCTTTCAAACTTCTTCTAAGTATATAAGTTGGAAACCAGTAACTGTTCCCATTAAAGGCTCTGACTATTTCTTATAAGAAAAGTTATCCTGGAACGACCTCTGGTAAAACAATGCGCAGTACTTAGAAGAATCAAACATTGTATATATTTGTTTTAACAAGTTTTGCTTTAAACTATCTTTAAATTTATCAAAGCTTTCACTGCAAATATTTTCAGTACGTTTTATAAAGATCCTGTAGAAAGTGGTATCAGAGCACTTTCTTGTCATTCCTGAGTGGTATGCCTTCTTCATCACGTTTGATGCTAGAAAATATTTCCCTGTGGTTTGCGGGGGTTAAGATGTTGTCCACCATCCTTTGAGTTGACCAGAGAAACCTGCAACCAAAATTTCTGCAATAGTTGGATCAGAGGTCTGACTATGAGTTCGATAAACATTGGCAACCATAGTCATTTGTTGGAGGAGATTTAGAATTTGATATTCTGAAAGTCCATCTATGTTCCATTCATAAATGGAGTTGGAGCTATATTTGGTTTGGATAAAAGAGGGTTTTTCTTCCAGGGTAATGTCAGGAGCTGTTGGCCTGGGGTAATACATCCTGGTTGGAAAAGATTTAGGTTCATCCAACAGAAATATTATGACTGGATGACTAGTCAAAAGAAACATATTCTATTTTTTGACTGGTTTGAACAAATGAATTTACAAAAGGATCAATTCATCCCCCATCATGCGAAATTCAATTTAAACACAAAGGATCTACTATCTCTGCTTCTCCATTTAAAATCCGCAGAGAACACGAAGATTCTTCTTCAAAAGATTTTCAAAAAATAATTGAACAAAATAATTATACCAATAAAATTTTACAGACTATTGGAAACCAAGTTTCTAATATTGAAACTATCACAGACGTTACAAAACAAATTGAGTCAAAAACAAAACTCATTTCACAACCTATTTTTAAACCTTTCCAAATTTCTTCAAATTCTTCAAATGAATTTCAACAAGCCTTAGTTCAACGATATCAGACTCTAAAGGACAAAGCCTCTTTTAGCAAAACTATCCAAACTTTGAATGATTCAGATTCTTCTCCTTCATCCGAAGAATCTTTCAACCTCCATAAAATCAAAATTGAACCTAAATCTTTTCCAACCATGATGTATTGGATTATTTTTCTTAAAGTGTCCCTCCATCTACATTGTTTTTTTTTTTTTTTTTGGTCATTGGCTAAATTTTCCACTTGAATATTCCTCCTGTTGCGCGGGCCTGTTTCTGCTTGCTATGTAGTTTAGACACAGCATAAGCACTGCTTTACTGGTGCTTTGTGAGTGTAGTTTATAAGGAAACTTAAGCAACCCTGTTTTTAGTTAGAAGAAAAGTGCTATGGAGAGACAGGGCTTGGTATCTTGAGTTTGTGATAATAGAGTCTTATCCTTACCGTGACAGCTACGTAATTTACTTACTCACAAACATGGCATGCAGGATTTTCTTACAGGAAAGCTTTTGGATGGAGTCTGTTCTTGCTTTTCTCATAATTGTGCCGGAATAACTTTACACAATAGATTGTACTAAGCTTGGCTGATTGCACTTATTTTATTCTTCTTATTGGTTTGTTTGCAGACCCTAAGGGACAAATGTTTTGAGAAGTGCATCACAAAACCAGGATCAAGCCTCAGTGGGAGCGAAGGCAGCTGCATCTCTAGGTGTGTGGATCGCTACATCGAGGCAACTGGCATCATCAGCAGAGCTCTTTTCAATGCACAGCGTTGAATGCTTAGGGAAACCTTTCCTGAAGGGTGCCCCACAAATTCCAATGAAACTGGAATGGTAGAAGAAATTTTGTATTCCATGTTGTTGTCCCACCCCGATATCAATTGTGGGAACAATACGATCATATTTAATGATTTACTATGGTAAATTTCAGTCCTGAAAACATTCTGTGCCCCATTCTTATGTGTGGGGCTTGTTGCAGAACCTTCCGGTGAATTGAAAATTGAACAGAAATTCAAACTGTGATCGGTGTTGATGTGCTCAAACAGTCAAGTAAAAGAATAGCAGAAGACCACAGGCCCCCAGCCACGCTCTCGATGCTCATGTTGGTTTCCCTTTTAGTCGGTGTCTTTCCCTCTTTTGTCACGAACCTGAATATAATTGTTTTCCTTCATATAGCCAGCGTTACGAGACAGCGCACACTGTTCAACTAGTAAGATGTGCCCGAAGTTCTAATACACACTCTTCCCACACTAACTCGCACACACTTGGATTCCAGCCCATCTTCTCAAGTTGGTGCGTAACCGGGCGACTTCAAAGTGTAGTAGATATAAGACTCGTCCCTATGAATCCGCTGCCACTGCCGAGTTTGAAACTGGGGATCTCCTTTTGTCCTTACAAACAAGTTATATAAAACATTTTGGTATATCGGAAGACACGCATTTATTTAATGAGAGAAAACAAAACGTCAATACATAACAGGTTGCATCATGCGTTTTCATATACAAGTGGTATGACCTCGAAAGTAAGTTTTTCACCAATTTATGTTCCCCTAACCCCCAACAAGAGAAAAATCAGAAGGCTGGCAACAATTTGTCTCAACATGACAAAAACATTGGTTTGTTGAACTTGAAAGTTCAAACTCAATAACTAATCTTAGTTGGATATGAGCAAGATTCTTGAAGACAATATGGAGTTTAAATCTCTACCTCCTTCAAATTCTCATACATTGTACGCTCGAATTCTAGTATAGCAAAAACAAGAGTTTCGACACAATGACGTAGACCATCAGCATTGAACCAGGGCCAAGGCGCTTGTCGTAATGCGCAACAGTGCAAGTATTAAAGGGTTCAAGAAGAAGCACCAAATAATGATCAAATAATCTTCTACAACCTGATAATATGAAATAGAGGAAGAACTAGGTTTTGGCCATCCCATCACCTCATGCGGTCATATTAATGCGCCAATAATGTTGACATAGAGTGTGGAAATCATGACAAATTGTGCAAGGAAAGCCGAGGAAAAATATAATATCTAGTATGAACTCTCTATAGACAAGGGGGACTCGTGGAAAACCCAGAAAAGGTTTTGTAATTGAAATGCTCTTTAAATAAAGAATTTAAGCTAATACTAAGGTTTGGTTTGGTTTGTTAATTACTACCAATAAATAAAATAAAACAATAATAATTAATTATAATTTTTATTTATTATTTAAAAAAAAATATATTAAGATAATTAAAATCCTATTATTATCAATGATAACTTATGTCAATTATTATTTATCTGCTGTTCTTATTTCCAAAAAATAACTTAAAATTACTTTTCAAGAAGTCTACCGTTCAAAAACTTTGGAAAAATTCACCAAACACCTAACCCGACTTTTCCAAACTGAACAGCAGCAATAACCCTTAAACAACGAAAAATAAACACCCTCTAAACCTCCCAAACCCACCACCTCACTAAACAACGACCTTGCATTTATTCAACCTACTGTCGCTCTATTTGAATTGTCACATGACTGATATTGTATTCTCTCTTAATGTAGTCTATAACCTTGTCCAGTACCAATTCGGCATCAGCTTCAGGCTGAATCTTAACATGGCAAGCCAATAAAACCTTCCCAACGGTTATGGCCCAAATATGCAGTTCATGGATGGCAACCACCTCATCCATATCACAGATACCCTTCTCAAGTTTAGTAGCATCGATCTCTCTTGGTGTACTCTCCATCAGAACTTCCAAAATATTACGCAGCATTCTGATTGTTGTGCCCAAAACAACTGCAGAAAATACAAGCGTACATATCAAATCTATATAGGTCCACCCTGGCTTATACCATATAATTGCTCCACCAACCATCACCCCAATACTTTGAATAGAGTCTCCTAGTACATGAAGGTAAGCCCCCTGTACATTGATATTTCGTTGCTTCTTCTGTTTAGATCCACCTTTAATTTTATTTTCACCTTCTGAGCAAGTCTTTAACAAAGGAACAGTCAAATCTGCTTCATGAGAATGATCCACATCTTTGTGCTTGGACATCCCTTCATGGACATGTTCATGATGATGGTGATATTCGGCTCGCTTAAACCAATTCTGATGTGTATGGCTATGATCATGACCAGAGGGTCCACAAGCATCTCGACCATGTGCATGATTGTGATTGTGGGCGTGACCATGGTCGTGACTGTGGGCATGACCATGATCGTGACCCAGCAGAAGTGCCATAGCAACATTGACCACTAGACCAAATGCAGAAACAATGAACATGAGAAAGCCCCTAACTTCACCAGTTCCATAGATAAGTCTAATGATGGCTTCATACACGAGGATTCCAGCAAGCAGCCATATCATCTGGATGGAGATAAGAGCTCCAAGTATCTCAATCCTGTAAAAACCATAAGACTGGCGTGGCGTTGCTTCCCATCCTGAGGCCCAAAGTGAAAACAAGGATATTGCAAATGCTGCAACGTCTGATAAGAGATGAGCTGCATCAGTCAAAATTGCAAGACTGTTGGCCTTAATGCCACCAGCAACTTCTACACTCATGAAAATAAGACAGAGAGCCACTGCTATCAGAAGTTTCTTCATGGATGTTGACCGCTCCTTTGCATCTTGAGAAATGGACTTAGCATCTGAAAATCCACATGGTGCTTCCTCACAAATCTTAATCCTACCAAGGCCCGTCCCTGTAGAGGGAGGTATGTCTCTACATATTTCAACTACATGCGAGTGCTCAGAGTTCTGCACTTCCATCTGAATTTAACCAACAGTATGACGAAAATAACATGAGCTTTGAGAATCCAAGAATATGGTTAGCAGATTGAAACACCAATCTGGTTTCAGACAGATTGAAAATGTCTATGTATTCAGCCCAAAGGAAAATGCAAACAGGATCCCAGTTGCACAATTGTTTGAATAATATCATAAAGCAACAACAGAGTTATATTTTAAAATTTCAAGGCAGGAAAATGTTGAACAAAAATGCAATCCTCAGCACGGGAGACTATATCAGCAGCTCATTGGCTCAGCAGTTCACGTGATAACGGGTTCATGTTATGGAGTTACAGTATGAAGTTCTTATTGAGCATCATTATCATTGCAGGGATATTTCAGAGTGAACCCAAAGAATATAGTTAACCAGTCTTTCTGTTCAATAGAGAAAAGGAATTATAATAGATTCAAACGTAGATGAATTAAATAATTGAGTTACAAGAGCAAAACTCAGGATTAAATGTGTATTGCAAACAGCAAAATTGATCATACATAGAATCAAGAGTCAATAAGAAGATTGTCGCGAAAAGAAGCCCACTTTTAAATCCAAGGGATTTAAAAAAAATAATAATAATAATAAAATGGTCCCTTTAGTATGATAAAGAAAACTGAAAATAAAAAAATATAAGACCCTTTACATTTGGATGATCAACGGAAAAGAAATAAACACCCCTTGCCTTGCATGTCGTAGTTAAATAATATAGAACCCAACCGATGAGGACTGGAATAATAATTTTAAAAAATAAAATAAAATAATAATAATAATAATAATACAACATAAAATCCGACCCCTGAACAGCATCACCAGCACCAACAAGAAAATTAATGTATTTAACAGTAGAAAATTCCTGGACGACGGCATGACAAACAACAGGGGTTAGTTATGGGAATTATTGAATGAAGATTAATTGTAAAAGTGATTTCTGTACGCAACCAAAAGCATATTTCGCGTCTTTTTGCGATTCATATTGAAGAAAAATAAGAAGAAAAAGACAATGGAATCAGTTGATGCGATAGATTTAGATTCGATATAAAGAATCTAAGAGAGATGGCTGGCAAGAGGAAATAAAAGAACGAAAAGAACCCGAAGAAAAAAACAAAGAGAGAGATACCGTTGGCCTTTGAGATAACCGGTCGGCGGAGGATTCTGAGCCCGCCATTGAGTCCCAGCGAGTGGTATAATAATTATGGCGATCGCTGAGATTATGCGCTTCACCAACTTAAGATTTGTACTGTCCGGCTCTCTTTATTATTTATATATATATATATAGAGAGAGAGAGAGAGAGAGAGAGAGAGAGAGAGAGAGAGAGAGAGAGAGAGAGAGAGAGAGAGAGAGATGCGTCAAAGGGCTATCCTTTATTTCTGTTAGTTGTTTATTTAAAAACAAAAAATATATATATTATTATTATTATTATTTATTATGATTAAATTAATAAATCATTAAATTAAATTGAAATAGACAATGCACAACACACACACGTGTCAAGTAGTAATTTGTTCTTCCTTGAGTTTAATTGGTAATTTGTTTGGCGTAGGGCAGGATAAATTGTTTTATTTGTTTTCTTTCTAAAATGTTGGTGTGTGCTGACTGGCAACAGATAAAGATTAAAATAAATTTCATATTTGAGAGATCAAAATTAATCGGGTGGGCCTTTAAAAGCAATGGATGTGTCACCATAATTTGGGGTCCAGAAGCCAATCCGTAGGCATCTTCGGTGAACCACCAGAGGCATTAATCACAGCACGGAAAAAATAAAAAAATAAAAAATAAAAAAACAAAATTCCGGCTGGCCTCCCTTCATGCACTCTATCTCTGTTGGGCTTTGACAATAACCGAAGACAAAGAATTAAAAATTTTAAATATTAATTATGCATAAACCATGGGGGGTTTGACACTTGAAAGGATCAAAAATAATCCCCACTGACTGATAGTCTATTATTAATTTGCCACATCATTCATTAGGGGATATTGTTCTGCAAATTCATTAAGTTGCCTTTCTGTTTTTTGAAGTAATGGGTACTTCTTGAGTTAGTCTGGTCCGATAAGGGCGGTCTCTCGTGTAATCCGTTTATTTGATCATTCGTCGTTTGGGACCTGAGAGTTTGGGATTTATCCATCATAATGTCCCCCCGCTCTTTTATCATTTTTTTTTCTTATTTTTTTTAACTCAATAGCCTAAGAAGTTCGTACATCTCATCGCTTCTCCCATAGCCATTCCTAGGCTTTAACTCAAAATTTTAAATATTATTTACACCGTCATTTCTCAGTTTAACAAGCTTCTTACCTAGCTTACGTGATGAAATTTTCAAAATCAATAGAAGAAAGATGCAATCGAAATCCGATAGATGTCCCCAAAACAATCCGATAAACAAAATATTTTAATTTGTATGGTATCTTTTTTAAAAAATTTTTTTTGAGAAACTCGCAATGGCTATCATTAAATAGTGGAATTGGTAAAAGTTTTGCCCCCCGCCCCCCCCAAAAAAAAGGGACTAAGAGGAGAGTGGTGGACACGCTTGACTTCCACTCAGAAGTGAATGAGCACGTGAATAAACCTCATTGGCATGGCAGATAACGCCCCCATCCCCCATTCCACTTCCACTTCCATTTCCACTTCCGATGCGAATCCCCCACCCACGTGGCGGTGAATGGTGGGTCGAAATCATAATCTTATTATTCTGTGGCAACGTCCCTGTCTTGTCTCCTTGTGACTTGGATACTTTTTGTTCAATTCTACTGTCTCTGGTGCTCAAGCGGGTGTATCCACAGATGCAGTATGGGGAGAGTGAGAACCTTCGAGACCTATCTCCTTTAATTTGTTTTTCTTTTCCCATGGAAATGAGGACTTACGTGGATTCAACCCATTGGATATGAGTCATCATCAGCCACAAGACCAGAGCAACAATGGTCAGCTCGGCCCTACTTGAGTGAAGCACACTCAAGTACCATAATCCAGGAAGATTCTTCCCCCCTTTTTCCACTGGGGTAAAAATAAAAATCATAATCAACAATGAGTAACCGCACCGCACTTGTCTTTGTACGCCAAAAGCGTGTCCATCTCTCCATTCAGATTCACGATTCATCAACTGTTTTGCCTCATTTCTTCTCTTACTGAGATGAATAATCAGTTGCTCTTCACAACTTGTTTCCATCTCGACAATCACAGTTTGATAGATGCATGCTTCTTCTAGCTTGTGCCTAGATTTTCCCCTTGATTCTCTTCTCATGGATATTAGACGGAGAACATTTGGATTCCCTTGACATCACGGGATGATAACATTGGTAAGGTAACTTGGTACAACCTAAATAAGCGAGAAACAAAAGATCAATAAAAGTCAATTGAAATCCTACCATTAATTGCTCACAACAAGATTCTAAAATACAATTTCTAGCAGGAACGCCCTGTACGTGCAGAATCAACTAACAGAATCAAAAGAGTTCCCTCTTCTTGGAATTTACAACGCGGCACGATCTTATAAAAGCAGGTAAAAGACTCGGGGTATAAACATATCAACAAAAATCAACAGAAGGGAGGTAAAAGACTCGGGGTATAAACATATCAACAAAAATCAACAGAAGGGACCTTGAAGACACTTCCGGTCTTAAGCTACAAAAGCTTCCTGGAGAGATTGGGAAAGCATGACGACGATGAAGATAATGGAAGCAGAGCAATAACATGCCCCGTGTGCTTAGAGATTACGCGCCCGCAAAGTTACGGAATAAGAGAGCTATGCAACTGCCGTCACGTGTTTCACGTTTGAGTGCTCGGATAGGTGGATGGATGCGGGTCAGGGTCAGGGTCAGGTTACATGCCTATCCTGCCGATCCATGCTGTTTCCATGCAAGATCTGGGATATCATTAGATCCAAGAAGGCAAATTAATGTTCGTCACAAACTGAAACTGCATCCTATTCCTATATATGAATTGAAATTGGATTCCACCGGTCGATTGAGTAGGAATCTCCTTCTCACCAAAATGTTCGTCACAAACAAAATGGACATTAAATGAGCCGTTTTTACTTTAATTTATCTCTAAAGTTTAAATTAATAGGGACGGCGGCAGCAAGTCAGCAAATATGTAGCAAAGCGCCAAGACGGGAGAACCTGAGAACGAGGCAAAGAAAAATAAAACATATAGACAAGTAAACAAGGCAGCCGTCCGTCACTATTTACTTTTGACTTCGGCTGGCTGTGACAGGCGGCCACTACCAAACTAACGGGTAACAACATAACTCATTCTCCCGTTGTTGTCCAGTCCAAATTTCAATATTAAAATGGTACTCTCCTCCAACCATTTTCTCTCCCTGTTTTTGTTGGAGCCCCGGTAAGGTGGCCCGGAAACCACTATGGGTCTCCTTAGGCCCAATCTTCAAATTTTCTTAACCAGATCTATGGCTGGCCCAGCCGACTCTCAGCGGGCTCACCTAGCCCCCAACGGCTGTAAACGACTACTTTGGATACGCTGTTCTAAGCTAGGAGATAGATTCTATATACGACAGCCTATCTCCACCTATCCTATCAACCTTATGACTTAACTCACCT